>JAPFFP010044052.1:0-12722 GCA_026153255.1 Solanum medicagineum
TATATATATAATAGTGTTGGATTATAGTTGTTGTATTGAGGTCTATGTTAGCCATTGGAGCTTTATTACAAAGTGTTGGCACTGCCAGACTACGAGAGGGCCCTAATGGTGCAAGTCTGGCTGAGTGCATGTGACAGGTATGTATACTAAGCTTAACTATTGCTTGTAGGTATGTTTGGCCTAAGATAACTTATTATACTAGCCTATGAGGCTTATAAGTAATTACAAACTACCTGGTACACTGGTTCTAGTATCTATATCTGATTCTGGGGGCTTTGGTTAGTTGAAATATCAATGATATGGCTGTGACGATTTATACCTATCCTAGGTATTTTTGGCTCCCTAAATTATGGTAGATTTGCCTAATTAAGCACGATCTTGTCCTTCCCTGTGACTTATATTTGATCCAGTATACCTCTGTTGTCTTTTATGTACATGTACAATCGATTAGTAACTGGACAAACACACCATGCTCTAGGAACAGATGTAGTTTCCCTTCTAAGGGACTCTTGTAATCTATGATATGAAATGTGTTACTACAGAGCCATTGGTAGCTTAAAGATCGGAGTATGATCCTTATCGAGTGGTAGGTCTTATCCTACAGCTTTCTGGGGATTTGTTTGTGATATGACACTAACTATGCACCTTGGTGTTGGGAATTTGGACCTTGTTTTAAGAAAGGCACATTATCAGTAGGTCGGTACATCGTTGCCTTGGGTGAAATTCTTGATAGGTTCTAGCCTGCGATACTATTCTAGGTAGGTGACATCATTCTGATTATCTAGCCTCTTAGGCGTTAGCTTAAGTTATACTGACGTTGTCCTATGAGATGCTTTACACAGAAAAGGGCCTAGTAAGGGCCGAATATGAGCTAGTGCTAGGGGCAGACATGTGTACAGACTTGTACCAGTATGAGTGTGTATTACTTGTTGCCACAAAGATATGTGGACTAGGAGACTGTGCATTGATTCTATCCCATATCGTGACTTAATTACGGGCATACTATGATTTTTCTAGGCCTATCTGTCGGGTGAACCTATGATACCCCTTTTCTCACCGCACTTTTATTTCCATTACCTACAGTGGGCTAGATTATAACATGGTTTACTGGTGACCCCAATTCTATTCTGATTATTGAGGTCTACGCACTATTATATTGATGCTAGCTTTTACTTCGAGTTCCTTACGTACCTTGGGAATGAGTTGTTTATTATGACTTGGAAGTGATTATATGCTTGGGGGACTTGGACCAATTAGACAGAAAGGGGAGATTTTTACGATGTTATGCTCTAAGACCTAGACGGCATACCTTGTTGTTCAAGTCTCCGGTGGTCACGTCTGAGTGTCTTGACCTACGTGACGCTCCCTATGGTCCTAGTCTCCGATGGTCATATCCGAGTGTCCGAGACCGGGGTGTCAATTCTAAAGGGGTTCGAGTATTGGCAGTTCCTTTAGTCCTAGGGCCCCATTAATTGTTATTTTGTGAGGCAGAGCCCCATGATTGATACACTAATGATGAGACATTGTTAATTATGATTGAGAAATTATTTCTCTCGTGGGGGATACACCCCACCATTATATTTATGGTCTTAGCCTTGACTTCCTGCTCGACCGGAGGCCAAGTCAAAAGACCTAGGGGTTTGTGTCCCCATGTTATATTAGGGGTTTGAGTCCCTATGTGATACAATTTTCGGATGGATCGAGGGGCTGATTATTCTTGTGCTTTTTGGGGCCGAAGGCCATGTCATTTACTAATGGATCTACTCACCTATTCACACCCTTATTGTGCATGGATGTACCTTCTAGGCTTATACGGGCTAAGGGGGCACTCAGGCTTAGACACTAGGGTCTTACATCCACGTATATGTGACCCTTGATCTTCTAATATCGAGAGCTGGGCTCTGTGGTGGTTCTTTTGGGTTTCAATGATTATTTATCAGTTATATTGGGCGCGTGTGTACCTCCTGAGCTTACGAGTGCCCTGGTGGTGTACGAGCAGAACTTTTAGGGCCTTGCACTCCCTTACAGTCATATCCCTCAATTGGTGGCAGTCATGGTATGTGCCTGCATAGTATTTGTCACTTGGTATCATTTGAGTTCCTTATGCCCTGATGACTAGTCTAGGGTCTTGCTCGCCTGATATCAAGTCTACGGGGTTGCCTGAGGACTATTCTAGTTATGGTCTGAGGCCTAATCCAGACCAAGGTACACATTGAATCATATTTAAGGTTTTGATTCGTGTTTTGTATTCTCTCCTGCCGTTAGAGTTGGGTTGGCTCAGTGTATCATGGCTCCTTGCATCGATTTGTTCAATTTATCAGTATTTATCATCTAGTTTAGTTGAGATTATGTTTGAGGGTTTCTAAACATGCTTATGCCTTGTTCTGAGTTTGTTTCGCTACATGTTGCAGCTTTCTATATATTTGGGCTAATTCATGCTTACTACTTCACTTGCTCCTACATTCTGCATCTTGCTATTGTGCAAGTATAGGTATGGGTTGTGGCTACGGATTTGGGGAGTTTTTGGAGCACTAAGGAGACTTTTGGTGAGCACTGACGGTTCTGGATACGTTGCAGTCTCCTTTCTTTTGATGGCTATCTATTATTCCAAGACATTTGGCCTAGTACAGTAGTATTTTGAAGTATCTTGTAGGGACATTCTTGAGTTGTATAATATTATAGTTCTTAATATATGTATATGTTATGTCCTTGTGTCTATTATAACTTTATAGAGTTGACTTCCAGGTTCTGGAGAGGTTTCAGTTATTATGATATCACTATGTCGATTTTAGCATGACTAGATACTAGGATAGTTATTCTTATGTTGGGAATCGGTGTTTTTGTAGGTGAGACCTACTAGGCGCCATCATGATTGGGATCAGGTTGCGACAAGTTGATATCATAGCTTAAGGTTCACTAGTCTTAGCTGTACATAGCTACCATCTAGTAGAGTCATTTGGATGGGCAAGGATTCATTAGTGTTTTATCTACTCGAGGCTTCGAGATGTTTCAGAACTTTCTTGTGTTGTTGTTTCTGTTATGCGTCTTGTCAATGGTTTCGCAATTTTTTGATAATTTGACACTATCGTCCCTCCGTATGGATGTCACGTAGAGGCCAGACTCCAGGCAAGGGAAGTAATGCGCCATTAGTCCCTGATAGGAAGCAGCCCCTAGAGCCCGTTCAGTAAAGGCTCTACGCCCCCAAATTGTAACAGGTAGATAAGGAAGCTTATATGCATTAAGAATGTAGAAGGGCCTTAGAGGTAAGCTTAGTGATCACTACTTTATTAGTGGTGATTGTGCATTGTGCTATGAGAGATGTTGCTAGGCTAGAGTTTTTTTGCACGTGATCTACTGGTTAAAGGTTAAATGGGTTGCAAGAGCTCTTGATACAGATCCTGAAGGCCAAATAAGTTGTGACTGAGGTAAGGCTAAGCATTGGTGCCCTCTGGGTACTCGTATTCGATTATTTACCTACTGGTTTGACCTATTGGGTTTTCTGATATTGATGAGAATGTTATGTCTTGTGGAACTTTAGGTAATTATCGCCTATGTTACGATTATACCCTATTGGTGGCTGAATGTAAGACGAAACCTATGCTTTACATACCTATCATTTTCATACTCGATTGTTGAAGTGGTTAGTCTAATACTGGTGTACGCCGCATTTGAGAGGCTGGTTGTCAGTTATACCCACGGCTATACCTTGTGCCTCTATGGTTATTATTCTATTGTTGTAATTCCATTGATATGTAGTTCTCCTGATTCATTGTGACTAGATTGTAGGATAAATACTATGCCTGAAGGGTTAGTTGGATAGTCTGTTGTTGTATCAGATATGGTTCCGTTAATAGATGAGTTGTTGACCTCTCTGCCATAGGGATTGATTTTGATTGTTAGCTAGCTGAGAATATGTTATTCGGATCCCTGGTTGTGCTTGCTGGTGGAGATATTGATCACCTTGTCGGTTGCTTTAAATTGAGTTATTTACATTATCAGCTTCATTGTTTACCTTTTTGCCCACTTGAGCATATGTTTCGAGTTTCTTTATCATGGGTCAGATATTTAGGTAGTAGAAGGTCCTTTTTTATTTGTGGGAGATTGGGTATGATAATTCTTCAAGATTGTGAAACGCGGGTCGGGCGATATTGTCGGATGGTCTCAATTTTAATACTTCCCTAGGGTGGATTGATCTGTTTTCATGATATGATTGCCATTGTCATACTCCAGTTGGCTAGTTTGAGACTACAAAACTAGGCCCATATGGTATATACTTGCTACAGGGCGCCTTAACCAGGGTCCAGGATATTCAGGATAGATTAAAGACAGCTCAAAGTTGACACCCTAGGTTATGTCAGTAAGGGGCGTCAAATTGTACAGGTGAGATTTGAGACTGAGTGGTTCTGAGAGTGTCACCCCTTAAAGAAGTCATGCGAGAAGGTGAGGTAATCTCAGCCTGATGTAGTAGCCTTTGAGGTTTTTTTAGGTAGGTTGGGTTGGTTGCACCTGAGTTAGCCTTACCCCTAGCTTATAATGTTGTACATCCTGTTTTTTGTGTACCGATGTTGTGCCGGTGCATTTTGGGTGAGCTACTTGTACTCCAATGTGATTTTGTTGAGCTAGATGTTTGTTTGGTACTGCCAAGAGAGGCTTTGGTGGGAGAAATTCTGGGATTTGTACCCGTATTTGTTCTGGACATTGTGAGTGGCAATTTGTAGTTAGGCTGACTATTGTGTTGTATAGCATGAACTTGGTGACTTATAATCACTGGTGGCTACTTTATAATTTCTACCAAGAATTGATTCTTAGCCGCTACAGAATAAGGGCCGAATAGTAATAACTACGGAGGACTATGTTGAGAAGTAAGATACAGAAATCTAGGTATGAAGGGAAGTACATGAGCCTTCTAGTGGATGGTCTGGGTGTTTGCTGCACTGATGAATGTTTTTGTTGTGGTGCATAGTAGATAGGACAACAATGAAAAAGGGATTTGGCACATGTGTAAGTGTGAGACCATTAGCCATAGTTTGCCACTATTTGACTAGCCTATGGGCCATTTGGGATTTGATTTCTAATAGCAAAGAAGTGCTTGAATTGTTTTGGGATATGGAACCTACTTATGACCGACATGCATGTGGTGCGGACTAGGACTTGCATCTATACCCGTGTTCGTAGTTTTGCGGATGAAAGACTTTTTAGTGGGGGATGTTGTAATGACCCTCTGGGTCATTTCTGTATTTCTGTAACTTTTCGGTTGGTTTGAGCTTCTATATGGTGACCTCAGACCTATTATGGAGTATTAGAACCGTTGGAATGGATTGTGGTGGTTTTGGTTTAGAATTATCCGAGTTTGCAAGTTAGCGAGAAGCTAAGGTTGCGAAAATGAGATTTCTATCAAAACCCTTCTAAAATGACGTTTGGCCAATTATCTGGGTCATCCGGTAGCATTTTGACCCCCTCAATTCTTTTAGCTGATTTTAGTCGAAAATAAGTGGGACCCTCTTTTATTCATAAGATGCTCCGTTGGGAATTTCAACCACACCATTGGATCAGGAATGTCAAAATCCACATGGTTACACTATTTGTTTGCTTAAAACTGACATCGGGAGCCCCGAGAATGCCTCAGGGAAGTGTTTGGGATTGTTGGTGCCAATAACTGATGCATAGGTCCGCGTTCACATGGCATGGCACAGGCATCGCTCGTGATTATGTGGCATGGCCCAAGTGTCGCGCCCGCGTGTGTCACGACCCAAGCCTAGGGCCTAGACATGACACGCCGCAAGGGGAACCTAAAGGGACCCAAGCAAGCCTCTTACAGATTCATTACACACCTTGGTCGCAGAAGCAATAAATCAAGCATCATGAATAAAAGAATGGGAAAACCGGGGCTAAGGGAAAACACTTCTATATCATCACAATCAAGTGACAAGAGTCAAGTGCACATCATAGGTACATAACATGTCCAACAAACACCTCTAATACATAGATAAGAGTAGGGGCCAAGAAAAAGTAACCAGGCTCACCCTCATAGTTAAATAGACAATAAAGAAGAATTTTTCAATACATAATAACTTTCAATACATAATAAGAGAATCATAGACTAAGGTCCTAAAAGTGGAGGACTAACCAACTAGCTTGAATAGCACCGAACTAGCCACGTGGAGGAGGATGATGATCAACTTGGGCATTGATTCATTCATGGCTATATCATGTAGGCATAGAGTATGCGTTAGTACACTTGAATGTACTAAGTTTGTCGGATGCAATGCAAACAGGAATTAAGCATAATAATCCAAATGCATAACAATAGGCAATAGTCATACTATAACAATATGACATGAATGATCAATGCATAACTAAAACATGCTTAAGTAACTCATGCTCATATAGAGTATCATATGTGTAGAAGAGACCAAGCTAGATTTCCAAATATACAACCCTTTGGTAGGTTAGTGATGATGCCGCCCCATCATGTAGGTGGATGAGTACGAACCCTCATCTAGGTTAGTACAAACCCTTCCCTAGTTGATGAGTACAACCACATCTAGGTTAGATATGATGCCCCATCACTATGTGGAGAAGTACAAACCCTTCCCTAGGTTGATAAGTACAAACCCCCATCTATGTTATCCGGGTTCTTAGTCCCCCCGGATTGAGCATGGTCTAATACAACACTTTATATAGAATTTATCATACATAAGCTCATTTCAATATCATATAGTCATTCATATCATATCTCATGCTTTGAACCTTCAACTCCTCAAGAAACCGCATTCGGACATTTTATCAAACACTTAGAGGGTGTGTAATGGTAATATAAAATCATGAAATATAGAGATGAAATCATGCAATAAAATTGATTATAAAATCATAAATCAACACCTTGCAACACCCTCAAGCAATACACATCAAAACCCCTTCTCAAATCTTACAATAGGTCAAAGATTTATAGCTTAAAACATAGCAAAACAGTCACAACTTTACATAGCTTTAACATAGCGTGCAGTGAATTTCATAATAAGAAGACCCATTTGTAAATCAACTTTAGATCATGCAATTTGAGTAAAAGGAGGCTTGGGTACCATAGGTGAAAGGAACCCATGAAAGAAATCCGCATACCTTAGCTTAGAGATGAACTTGGTGAAGATTGGAGATGGAAACTTGAAGCTTGAAGAAGAACCTTGAAGGAGAACCTTAGCTTGGGATGAGGGTTTGGGACTTGAGTTTGGGGAGTGAAAATATGACTAAGTGCTTGATTGAGTATTGGAAAATGTTTAGGATTATATAAGGGTGAAATTAGGCTAAGTATAGGTAAAAACACGTTTGGGAACAATTAGGCTCAATACTTAGAAGTCTTGGTCTGAACTAATGAAAATAGTCCCCAAAATGAGCAGAGGTGCGTTTTGCGGAGGCGACGCAAAAACCTCTATGGAAATTACACCATGGGATTTTTGAATTTTTATATAGTTGCTCTAAAATCGGAGTTAGACCCTTTCCCCCCTAATTTGGACCCCCTGAACAAGAATACGAAGTTGTATTTTGGAAATAACATACGGATATTGAGATATATGGAATTTAGAATTTTGTGCATTCCGAGGCACGTTTTCGGGCACTTTTTGGGGTCGTCTCAGCGTGCCCATGTTCGCGCGCGGCATCGTGTGGTTGTCCTATATAAGGTCTGATCGTGAATGCTAAGAAGAGAACTTCAATTTGACATAAAAAGTTATCCATAGCTCTAATTTTGGCACTCCAAAAGCCCTACGTGACTCGGATTTCACAAGTATCGTCGTGGTGAAGTCGGAATCTAGTTATGGCACATATTTTGAGGTAATATCATTGTTTTAGCTTATAACATTTGAAGTATTTGTGAAAATTTTACATGTTGATATCTAAGCCGATTCTTAACGAAATTCGGTCAAATTTGAGCCTAAATTATTTCTATGTTCTGAGAGAAACACTATGGTATGTTGGGTGCTTGCTATAATTGTCCGATTTTTGAGAATTTTTACCAAGAATGTTTTGAAAAGAATGTTTTTTTAGTAAAGTTTCTAATTTCATTTTTGGGCTTTTCTCAATCTTCTGAGGTCCATTTTGGGCCAAATTTTTGGCTATAGACTTGATGGTCATGGGGAATTTTTTTGCGATTTTTTGTCGAAATTTCATACATAGCCCTTATTTTTCCTGTTTTAGGAATTTTCAACCTAATTCCACCTGTTTCTCAAATTTTGACAAACGATGTGATCGTGTTAACCCCATGAACTGTGGTTTTAACCGCAAAGCAACATTAGAAAGCTACAGGAGGGGAAAAGCTCAGCTTTATTGATGCAGAGTATGAGATGTTGGATGCCAGGTAGGTTAGGATTTCTCTACACCATACACTAAGCTAAAATGGTTGCATGTTTGAGATGTATTGTATAGAAGTATATTGTGAATAGGTTGAGCGGTGGAATTTATGTTGCATATAGCTGACTGTGTATCTACATGTGATATATATGTATGTATGTATGTGTATATATATATTTTAGGGCTATCCATAGGTGCTTTATTACAGAATGTTGGAACTGTAAGATTACATGAGGGACCTAAAAGGGTGGGTCCAGCTGAGGGCATATAACAAGTATGTATACCGAGCTTAACCAATCCTTGTCTGTATGTTTGGCCTGAGATAACTTATTATACTAGCCTATTAGACTGAGGGGTGATTACATGCTACCTTGCACACTGATTCTAATATCTACATCTGATTTTGGGGGCTCTGGTTGATTGAAATATTTATAAATTGGCTATTCTGAGTATTTATGGTTTAGAAGATTATGGTAGATTTACCTAATTAAGCACGATCATGTCCCTCTCTTTGACTTATATATGATTCAATATACTGTTGTTATCTTTTATGTACTTGTGCTATCGGTTAATGACTGGACCAACACACCATGTTCTGGGAATAGTTATAGTTGCCCTCCTAAGGGAGCCTTGTAATCTATGATACAAGATATGTTACCACGAAGAAATTGGTAGCTTAGAAATGGGAATATAACCCTGTTAGTGAGGGGTAGGTCTTATCCTCTGGGCTTCCTGGGATTGTATATGATGCGAGACCAACTATGTGCCTTAGCCCTTGGAACTAGTACCTTGTTTAAAGAAGGGACATTGTCAATGGGCCAGCACAAGGTTACCTTGGGAGAAATCCTTGATAGTAGCTGGGTTGCGATATTATTCTAGGTAGGTGACATCCTTTAGTCTACCTAGCCTCTTGTGCCTTAACATAGATTATACCAATGTTGTCCTATGACTTGCTTTACACAGAAAATGGGCCTTAGATTTGGTTATACCAACGTTGTCCTATGAGCTGCTTTACACAGAAAAGGGCCTGGGAAGGGCCAAATATGAGCTATTGCCTGGGGCAAGCATGCGTACTGACTTGACTTGTACCTGTATGAGTATGCATTGCCTGTTGTTACAGAGATTATGCACTAAGAGAATGTGCACTAATTCTATGTCATACCATGACTTTATTACGGGCATACTATGATTCTGCTGGGCCTATCTGTCGGGGGAACCTATGATACACCTGTTATTACTATACTTTTATCTCCATTACTTGTTGTGGGCTAGATTGTAGCATGGTTACCTACTGAGCCCAATTCTGTTCTTGTTATTGGTGTCTATGCATGATTATATTGATGTTAGATGCTACACTGAGTTCCTTGCATACCTTGGAAATGATTTGTTTATTGTGACTTGGGAGAGATGATATGATTGAGGATCAGGATCTCGTTAGAGAAAGAGAGGGAGATTTTTCTGATGCTACGCTCACAGAACTAGATGACATACCCCGTGGTTCAAGTCTCCGGTGGTCACGTTCGAGTGTCTAGACCCAAGTGATTCTCCCCGTGGTCCTAGCTCTGGCGGTCACGTCCGAGTGTTCGATATCGGGATGCCGATTCTAAAGGGTCTGAGCATTAGTAGTGCCTTTGGGCCTATGGCCCCATTATTGATACACTAATGAAGCGACACTATTGATTATAATAGGGGGATTTTGTCTCCCGAGGGGGATAAATCCCACCATTACATTTACTATCAGACAACTTGGCCCTGGATGACTGCCCAATCGAAGGCCAGGTCGGAGGACCAAAGGGTTTGAGTCCCCAAGTGATATTAAGGGTTCAAGTCCCCATGTGGTACCGTTTCTGGATGGGTTGAGGACCCAGTAATTGTTATGATGTTGGGGACCAAGGGCCTGATCATTTGCCTGTGGGTCCACTTACCTATTCATACCTTGATTGTGCATGGGTATACCTTCTAGGCTTATGGGGACTCAGGGGGCATTTAAGCTTAGACACTAGGGCATTACACCCATGTACAATTGACCCCTGATCTTATGATATAGTGAAATGGGCTTTGTGATGGTTCAATAGGGTTTCAGTGATTATCCATCGGTTATATACCACAGGTGTACCTCCTGGGCTTATGGGGGCCCAGGTGGTCTACAAACATTTTTACTAAGGCCTTACACCCACGTATAGTCTTATCCCTCAATTAGGGGCAGTTATAGTATGGGCCTGCGCAGTATTCGCCAGTTAGTATCATCTGAGTTCCTTACATTGTGATGTCCTGTCTAGGGTCTTACCCCCCCCGATATGTAGTCCATAGGGTTGCCTGAGGTCTATTCCATGCATGGTCTGAGGTCTAATCCTAACCAGGGTAGACATTGAGTCGCATTTGTGGTTCCAATTTGGGTTCTGTATTCTCTCCTGTCGTTAGAGTTGGGTTGGCTGAATGTATCATGGCTTCTTTTATTGGTTCATTCAGTTTATTAGTATTTATCATCCCAATTTGTTAAGTTGTGGTTTGAAGGTTTCTAGATATGCTTATGCCTTGTTCTGAATTTATTTTGCTACACTGCTGAGTTCTCTATATATTTGGGCTTATTCATGTTTATTATTTCACTCGGTCGGCCGATAATGCCTGTTGAATGCTTTTTCTGGGTACTCACCCCTACATTCTACATCTTCCCATAGTGCAGGTCTAGGTATAGGCTTTGGGTATTGAGTTGCGAAGTTTCTGGAGAGCTCAAGATACTTTTGGTGAGTGCTGATGCTTGTGGCTACCTTGCAGTTTCCTTCCTTTCGATGGCCATCTATTGTTTCCAGACATATGGCCTTTTACAGTAGTATTTTGATGTATTTTGCTGGTGCATTATTGAGTTGTATAATATTATGGTTCTTAATATATGTATATGTTATGTCCTTATGTCTATTGTAGATCTGTATAGTTGACTTCCAAGTTTTTGGTAGGTTTCGGTTATTGTGTTATCACTATGCTTAATTGAGCTTGACTAGATACTAGGACAGGTACCCTTGTGTTAGGAATCGACTTGCCTGTAGGTGGGACCTACTTGGCGCTATCATGATCGAGACAGAGTCGTGACAAGACTTTGAGTCGCCGAAGATCTTTTGACACTTGCTTTCTTTATTGCTTTATTTCAGACCTATGTATTTCCTATTCAGACAACTATGCATTTTCATTTGAGATAGCTGTATTTACACACTTGTACTACCTTATATGCTCTTCTACTCATGAATCTAGGTTTTGCGAATTAAATCAAGTCTTGTGGTTTCTTTTGCTTTACTTTATTCTCTTTAGTCGTGATTCGATTTGGATCGTGACAATGGCCTAATATGTGTCACGCCCCAAAAAGAGGGGATGCTCAACAGGCACTCAATACCTTTATCGGGTAAGTAAACCACTGAACATGCTAGTTAACTAAGCTAGAGGCCAAAAGATCAGGCAACATAATGTCTGAAAAACTAAGTTTGGATCGTCTGGGTCATGGCCAGGTCAACAATAAATCATATACGTCAAGAAGGTAAACAAAAATGATAAAGTACTAGCTAGCCGACAGGGCTGCAACAATAGACATACATGGACACACTATATATACATGTCAATCCTATGACTGGAGATTGAAAGGCACCAAAAAACCAAGCCAAAATAACATATCCACAATAGACTCTAAAGGTGTCACTAACATTGTCGGGACAAAGCCCTGACTATATCCAACTGTAAAAACAAAAATTAAACATACTATGAAAGCTCCAGAAAGAGTTGGAGCTTACCAACTCACAGCTGAACTAGGCTTCTAGTGGAGGGGTCGATCAGAATCCCTACATAAACCTGCACGCACAAAAAAAAATGTGGTGTCCCCATGTAAAGGGACATCAGTATGAATAAATATGTACTGGTATGGAAGGCAGAAAGTGAAATCATAGATAACTATAGTAAAAAAGGAATAGAAGTACCATCTGTAACCAAAACTCAACTAACTTTCATGGCCAACACTCACCATCCTAATAATCACATATGAATGGTATGCTCGAGTATTCACATGTCGTGAATACATATATATATTGCAAATACATGACATACCCAACCAAATGCTAGCAATGGTTTCCTTTCAGGTAGCTGACCAGTATCATATTTGCCAACCTATGGCCATCCGTACCATATAAATACATATAAATACACACACACACACATCACTTGGGAACATAGATAAATTGAAATATAGATATTGAATGTCCAGTTTAAGCGAACGAGTAGAATATAAACCTAATACCATTATGAAAATAATTTAGATGCAATCCTAATGCCTTCTACATAAGGTCTTCCTAGCAACAGAATAGTAAAATATCATATTTGACATTTTGGGAACTTCTCGG
>JAPFFP010044053.1:0-12721 GCA_026153255.1 Solanum medicagineum
AGATGCATTGAATTACTACCTTCTTCGTGAACAATGATTTCTTGATGATTCCAAATAAATTTCACAGTCTGGTTTAGAATAGAAGGGACCATACCAACCATATGAATCCATGGCCTTCTAGGCAATAAATTGTAATTAACAAATATATCCAACACCTGAAATTCTACCATAAACTGCCCAGACCCAATTTGTAGTTGCAAGTTAATTTCTCTAATGACTCCCCTTTGAACCTCATCAAAACCTTTAACCCTCACATGACTTTCCCGAATTCTCCTAATATCAACCCCTAAAGCTTGAAAGGTAACAAAAGGACTTACATTGACAGCAGAACCATTATCAATCAGAACTCTAGAGACAAACTTATCATTGCACCTAATGATAATATTCAGAGCTTCGTTGTGTCCCAGGCCTTCAGGTGGAAGCTCGTCATCACAAAAAAAACTCTATTAGATTCCAAAACCTGTCCCGCCATGGCTGAAAAATTCTCACTTGTTGTCTCAGCTGTAACATAAGCCTCACTCAAAACATTAGCAAAAGCACATCTCATCAATAATTCAATCAGAGAAATTTGAGCGGGAGTTTTCTTCAACTGTTCAATAATGGAATAATCCTTAGTTGGCATTTTTCTCCAAAACTCTTCCACTTCAGCCTCTGTGACTACCTTTTTTGGGTTATTTTCCTTAGATGGTCCTTCTCATGCAATTTCTTATGGAGCATAGCAATGTCTAGATCTTGTCATTCCAGCTACAGTAGTCTCGACAACTATCTTCTCCTTTCCCTTGCCCTTTACATTGGTCAAGTAATTCCAAGGAATTGCTTTAGTGTCAAAAAAAGGTAATTGAGAGAATAAGGTAGTTATGTAAGGCCTGGGAATAAGAACTTCCACCTCAATTGGTGCTCGCAGTTGGAATGTGATTATGAGAACAATAAAGACTGATGTCACAACATTTTCGTCCTTTCTGACAAATACAATGGTCCCTTCCAAATTTCATTCTTCATCAATAGTAATCGTGTTCACAATCCTATGATTTAGTAGAGGATTGTTGTTGACATTAGGGGAAACACCTTTAAGATGAACGACTCCTTCCTTAATTAGCATCTCAATCTTATCTCTAAGAGTAAGGAAATTTTCTGTATCGTATCCAGCAACTCCGGAATAATAAGCACAATATTTACTCTCATCGTACCATCCTAGAAGGGGGTTGGAAACCCGTCATGGTATTGCATGTAGAACTCCTACAGTTCTCAAACTTTTATATAGTTGTGACAAAGGTTCAGCTAAAATGGTATAAGTTTTGGTTGGTCCTTTTGCAAAGTTTGGGCGGGTCTGGGTGCATTTGATGGATGAGTTTATGTTGGGTAATTGAGTTGGGATGGGTGTGTGGATTTATATTGTGGTATGTTTGGATAGATAGGTACTCGAGGAGGATGGTATGTTGATTGGGCACCGTAAACTAGATAAGGGGCAGGCGAAGGCTGGTAATAAGGCTGAGGCATATAGGTATACTGACCATAGTATGAGGGTTATGGCAGTGGATTTTTGTAGGTTAACATTTGGTTAGGCCTCTGTTCTAGGATGGTCATGATGGCAAACACTCTGTATTTCTTTTTCATAAGGGTAACACCAATTGAATTTAACTGAATTGCCTTATTTGTTGCTTGTAGGGCTGCCAGGTTAGTAATTCTTCCTGACATGATTCCTTCTTCCAAAGCTTCCCCAATTTGAAGAAGATCAGTGAATTTTGCACCTGTAGTAAGAAACATCTTTTCATAATACATGTTATCTTGAGCTTTGATAAATATGTCCTTCATTTCATTTTCATCCACAAGGGGTCGAACTCTAGCTGCTTCAGATCTCCAATGGATGGCATACTCACGAATGGTCTTAGTTGTTTTCTTTTTCAACTTTTCAAGGTAAGACCAATCTGGCATGATCTCAATGTTAAACCTAAACCTTTCCATAAAATCCTCTGTCATTTTGCTCCAATTATGCCGTTTCTTAGGGTTTTGCTCATATCTCCATTTAGACTTCTAACAAACAACTTCATCCTTATGGCCTCATCTCTGCCTACTCCAACAAACTTATCACAATAAGACCTCAAATCATTGTGAGGATTTCCTATGCCATCAAATATATCAAATTTCGGTGGCTTGTATCCTGCAGGAAACTCAATATCAGGATGAACACACAAATCTTCATATTCAAGCCCTTCATGTCCCTTGTGAACTTGGATGTTTTTCAGTGCTTCCTTCAAACTGTGAATCTCTCTAGCTATGTTTTCATCCGCTTTTGACCTACTCTTCTTTCCATTTCCTCATACGGATCGACTTCTAGTACCATTGGCATTTATGAAACACAAGGTTGAGCTTCCACTACATATACTTGTGGCACATTTTACGTGCTAATTGTGGCGTGTACCACCGGTATATATTGGGTTGCTTGGTATTGTTGGGTGAGTGGGCTAGTTTGAATGGGTGGAATTGTTTGGATAGGTGGTGTTTGGGTGAACGAAGTAGTTTGTATGCATGGATTTTGGACAAATGAGGAAGTTTGGATAAGTGGAGTCTGGGTCAGTATGGTGAAGGGTAATGGATTGATTTGTTATAAGCTACCTTGTGGTAAATTAAATTGTTGGGAGTTGGTAGCTTGTTTAAGAGTAGTTGGGTTGGTTTTATGAAGGGAGTAATTTGGTGGACTAGGAGTAGTTGGGTTGTTTTTATGAAGAGAGAGATTTAGTTGAGGAACGACAATAAGTGGAAAAGATGGTGAGATGGTTGAATTTGTTCCCTGCTCAAGAAGTGGTGTGTTCAGGCTGATTGACAAATTGGTAAGATTTCGAAGTCGATCGATTTCATTTTGCATGCTATCCATTTGTTGCATTAGGCTAGAGATACGCTCATCATAAGGACTTAAATCCCTTCCTTCAAAAGCTACAGGTTCGTCTCCTGGAATAGTGACAAGTCCCAGACCACTTCGATCACATGCATCTGAATCAGTCATATCTGTGCACAATCGAGCTTTTGACCTTGTGCAGTATAGGTGGTCCGCCAACTTAGAGTCAATGAAAATCAACCTTCTTGAAAGTAAAGCAAAACATCTTTATGTTTTTATCTAAGGAAGGAGAAAAAGAAATGTTAGTATAAAGCGAAGAATCATTGCTTCAATAATATCAAATAATAAGGCAGCTAATACAAAAAGGGAGAAAACATGTATTATATAGCAAATAAATCACATAATCAACAAATACTTCCTAGTATACAAGGGACCTCTTTAATGCCAGAGGTAGGCCTAACGAATTGAAGGATGTATATTAATTTAAAGGCAAATCATTATCCCCAAATTACTTCATCGATAAAATATGACATAATGAAAAATATCAAAGTGTTTACAAAGCATAATTAATGATACATCTCCATACTTTTACAAAGAAAAGAAAAAACAATACCAAAATAAAAGCAATCCCACGCAGAGGATAATAAAAGATTTCATGTTGTCTCAGTTCTCCCATCAAACCTCTCCCTTTTTGTTGTGTCAACCTCTTGCCACATGATGTACCTATTTTCCCAGAAGTAGTGCTTCACGAACTGACCTTTTTCTTCAAGATCTACTTCTTCTATAATATGATTTTGTTGTTCCAGGTGATCGTCCAACCCAACTATGCATTCCCTTGCTTTATTAAGCTCCTGTTTAAGCTGTTGTATAACCCTTGCATCCTTCAAATGTCAACGTTGATGGGCCAAATAGTTCTCTTAGTACTTTTCTAGGAGTCGATGAAGTAGCACTTGACTTTCGGCTTCAACATCTTTAATGCAATAATGTATATTTGGGCCAGGTTTGACAGTTCTAGCAAGATTCTCCTTCAACCAATGCTTATACACACTGCTACACTCGGCATTGAACCTGTTGGAAACGTTATTACCTACTACTTTGTGAGTCTTCCATCCTCGAATCATCATGTTAGCAAAGGATACTTGACCGTTCTTGTGGTCTGTTGCAAATTTCCTCATGTCTCCTGTTTGAGGTGTGACTTGCTCACAACCCAACTGACTGAGAACTCGACCGAGAGCATATGGTCGGGTCCCCCTAAGTATGGCTAGTACCAAGAAAGGAAATTTTGAACTTTGAATCACAATTCATTCACGAATAGATTATCAATGGCCCGTTGCTCATTCTCGTCCCGTAACTCACTTAGTATTGACATCCAGAATCGTTGTCCATTTCCCTCTTTGAAATGTTTCAAGTGTAGCTATGTATTGTGAGAAGCAAGATAATCCCATCGACATTTTTGGTCCGGCTCTATAGGGTCATGGACTTTAAGTAGGTGCTTCATCATCCACCATTGAAGTATTAGACTACAACCCTGAAAGAATCAACTCCCACTTTGACATTTATCCAAAGCCCTATAGATGTCCGCAAGAATCATGGGTGCTAGGTTATAATATTTGACTGACATTTTGAAGTCCACCCCATAGAAGATGGCGTGAGTAACCATTATCACACTCAGATGAATACCATAGCCAAGATTTTGGGCAAAAACCATGGACCCCAATAGGCATATCGCAAAAGCTAAAGCTCGTTTTTCTACCCAAGTTTGCTCGGAAACAAATTCCTCTTTGAACCTTTCATAACCATTAACACGCACAAACCGATAGTATAACTCTCGAAATGGAATATTTGGTCCTTTTAGTGTAGCCATCCAATCAATGTTAACTAATGAAAATGCCCTTTTGACCTTGCTTGGACACCATACCTTAGAATTAGAATGTCTTCGTCTGGCTTAGATTTTCTTTTGTTGCACATGCCTACACTTTCATAACTCTCTATTAGTTCATCTATGGTCGGAGTCAATTCAACATCTCCAAACGGAACACTATGTAATCACTATCCCAAAACTTTATCATTGCACCAATTAGATTTGGCCAAGCTTCCATTTACATTAGAGAGGGTAAGTAACCTATGTACTTTTGGACTTCCCTGTTGTCAAACTCATTCATTCTTTCTCATCACACCGTGAGAAGGTGATGAGGTTGAGTTACCATGCTAGTCCTTAAAGGTTCCTACACTTGAGACATCCTACAAGATAGAAACATAGGTTAGGCTCCCCCCGCCAAAGTGATAATGGGTTGTTTAAATTAAATTACACATCCTTCAATCAAACACATAAATATGGTCATTTTATTGGTCGTGGGCAAAATAGACTCAAGGTGGGCAACTAATAGGTCCAATATCCCTTGGGTATTGAGTCAGCTTAGGCAAATGCTTAAAAATAAGGATTTGGCTTCGCTCTGTATTAGGTGTCTAAGAGTGGGCTTTGAATAGACTGGGAATCCAGGAAGACTACCTAAGCTGGAAATCATGAAAACTATTGGATGCATTGCAAACCAATAAATTGTCACTTACTCCAAAAGGGTTAAGTATTTGAAAGTCTAGCTACGGGTTCGCAAAACCATCCTTTCAAATACGCAAGATAATAAGGAATATGGCATGAAATGCAAATGACAATTATAATTTGATTTTAAACAAATAAGAAGCAAACAAAGGAAGCACAAAAAGTTACTAATTATTACGACTGGAAAAGTTAGTCAAACAACCTAATATAATTAAAACCTAATTAAAGTCCCCAGCAGAGTCGCCATTTTTGTTATTGTGAAAAAATGACTTGGGTTTCGAAAACTATATTTATTACTTAATTGTTTGAAGTAAACCAATTTTTCAAAATTAAACAAAGTTGCCACCTAATTTTAAGAATAATACGAAAACCATTAAATCATTTTAAAAAGACTTGAACAGAAAAAATTCTTTTAAAATCCAACGAAAAAGGTTCGGGGTTGCATTTCCACTTCGAGAAGGTTTTACGCACTCAAAATCACCACTAACACGCGGTTATCCAACGATTAGAAAATTTTGACTAGCTTTGAAAATTTGATTTAATGGATTAAAAGAAAACATAAAACATATTTAAAAATTCTAAAAAAAAAAAAACTCAACGACATTCTTTGACTAATTAAACTAAATGTCGAAAATCATTTTTATTATTATTTTTTTTTAAAGACTTAATTAATTTGGACAAATGAAATTGCATAAGTATTTAAGAATAATTAAAATTCTAAAAATAAAACACCCTCTTTGTTTTTTTTGTTTTTTTTATTTTTAATGAAAGCAAAACAATAAAAAATAACATAAATGTTTTCAACATGTTGGGGAATTCAATTAGATTGCAAGTAAATTAAAGATAGAGTTAGAATATAACAAATCCTTCAAAATAAATAACAAAACACAAGAAATTAATTAAAATAACAATTTGGGCTTGGAAGGCCCAAATTCAAATAATGTCCTTATTCTAAAGATTGGGCCTGCCTAGCCCATTAACTCCTTGTTGATGTTGCTTTTGGACTTTAAGTCCCATTCCTCGTTATATACACCAATGTATACTTGACGTACACAGCTTGTATTCCAGCCCATATGACTTATATATCAGCCTCCACTTGACTCGAATAAATCCAAGCTGACTCGAAAAGAAACTAGGGCCTCCATGGCCCATTGAAAATGCAACAACGATAGAGGAGTCCCAATGGACTTATAAACGAGATTCATACAATAAAGAAAAGGAATTAAATTAGTATATAAATAAAGTTTAATTGAAATGTAAGCAATTCCAAAAATAAGATTCATTGCCTGTAAGCTTTAATCAAGACAAAGCTAATATTTAGAATGTTAACAAGGGATGGAAAAGGTTATAGCGCCAAATTTTGAATAGATAAGACCAAGTAAACATACTTTAAACTGGATCGAACTCATGATTAAGAAATCCTCATTCTTAATAAACAAGAATATGACCAGATGATATGGCAAAAATATGACAACCGAGGGACAAAGAGTCGAATGAATAATAGTCACACATTTCATAAAAAACGTGCAGTTTTATATACAATCCAGAAATCAGAGAAAATGCTGACAATCGACCAAGACCTAAATGATTCTAGAGCTTGAAAGTTTATAAAATTTCGTAAAGCTTAAACCACATAACACGTTAGGCAATAAGAGCTATTAATCCGAAAAAAGAACACAAATATGAGAGGGAAGTAAGGAAACTAAGTCGAGGGATATTGGAAAACAACACATAACATTTGAACTAAACATTTTGATCTTTTGGTAACATAAAGACTGGACAAATTTAAACAAAACCAGTGAAACTCATTCCAAGAAAAATCTTATTTAAAACTGGAGCAATAATGAAGCAACAATATCATTTCTACGGCAGCTACTTCAGGATAAGCATGGACAAACAACAAACAAAATCATATTTTCCTTTCACAATAACTTAAAACAAGTTTAATGAGCAAACTTAATCATGTAGTCAAAGAAGAGACTTTAAAACAAAGAAAAGGCACAATGGACTAAAATAAAGTCAATTCATTTTTAGACTACACATAATGATGTTCAAGTAAGCAAACCAAGCCACACTTGGCTGATACATGACAAACTTGAAGTATAACAACTAATAGATACCTAAGAAATAAAGACAGAGTACCAACTAATGAATGTAATGACTTTATAGAATAGTGGAAACATCTATCATGCATTTTGACTTAAAATAGCTTAGGATAAACATAAGAATAGGACATAATAAATAGTGGAAAAGACCAGTGGAAGAGGACCAAGAAACACTTACGTAGAAAGAAATCAAACCCACAATAAACAACTAAATCTGCAGTACCTTGATGAAGTGACCTACTCGGTAGAAACAGGAAGTATCATCCACACCTTAGTAAACATTATAAAGAAATAACGAGTATCTTCCTAATGCTAAAGCACATATCTAAAGCACACAGTCACCTATAGAAGGAGGAAAGATATCCTTATCAAGGAGGTGTGACAGTACATTCATAAAATCGGTTTAACATGAAAACTAACGATAGTATTGGCTTTTACAAAGAATAACCAAATTTAAAGAATCAAGATCAGATGATTTCCACGAATTTAACGCATACCAAATGCATATCAAGTGACTTCTGTATACGACTAAATGACTCACAAATACATGAACAAGAAAGACTAATACAATTGTTGCTATACTCCACATCAGACAGAAAATTCGGCATAATTAAAGTCAAACAACTTATAATTTGAAACATACATGCAAACCATCAGTTTAGAAGAAGTTTGGTCAAAAGGGATCTTTAAAAACTTTCAAACAGATACTAACAACACAAAGTTACTGTGACTAAACATTTGCCACATAGAGGGAGAAAATGAAACTATTGCAACTGGATGCTTGACGATAAACGAACAATTCACTAGAAAACACATTCTATGCCCAAAAAAAGTTATAAACCTTATGTAGCAGCAAAATAGAAACAAACCAGCCATTGGATTATCAAACTAAAATCTATTTCCCCTTTTAAGACACTGAAAAGAGGACAGACTTCAACGTAAATGTGTCCCAACATGCTTGCATAAAATTGAGGCATACCATATAATTATTTAGAAGTGATACAGCCTTATCAACTCAATAGAAGCTAGTTCCTGTTCATAAAAATGCATACAGAGAACAGACCCATATTTTCTTTACAGTACTCTTCTAATGCAGCACTTCAACCAATAAATATAAGAACAACCTCTACTGAAGCACGGTCAGTAACCGAGCAAAAATATTGAGATGAAATGTAATGATGCTATAACAACGAATGACCAAACATAACAGAGCCAAGGATATTTAAGTAATATCACCACTCAACTCTTTGTTCGACTAACCCAGTAGCAAATAAAACCAAAAAATTACTATTATGGATACGACAATCAGACAACTCATACATCATTCAAAAGAGAAAACCATAAAACAAGAATAAGGACATTACCTCTTTAAGGGAAGCAAACTGAGATGTCGACAAGCTACCAAAATCCCTCACCATCGAAACAGAATCTTGGACAACCTTCTTTGATTCTAAGGAACCTCTGATTTCGAAAAGAAACTCTGAAATCAATTGAAATCTCTTGAAACTCATTTAAAGGGACTGAATGCTTTATTATTTTTTTAAGATTTAAAAGAAGGCCCAATGTGTGCTTTTGAGGGTAATCACGGTTCTCCAAAATGATGATGAACAAAGAATTTATATAGGGAAAATCTACGGTTCAAAATAGGGGAAATCGGGTCGAATTTCTTGGGATTAGTGTTGGGAATTTGAATTTCAAAATCCCTCTCTGGATAAGGAAGCACACTGAGTTGTTGATGATTTTGAGGAAAAAGCACGTGTGAAGTAAGATGGGTTGCGAGCATTAAAGTTTGTCAGCTTTGTCAAAGGGAGCATTGGAGGAATTTATGGGTTGTTGGTTGATTGGAGAAGAAGAAGATACAGAGAGTAATGGTCGATTGAAAAAGAAGATACAGGGAGTAATGGTTGCACGCGAATGAAGAAAAAGAAGAAGAAGAAGAATTGGGAATTAGGGGGCGTGTGTAATCACACGACAAAACATGTTGAAAATAAACCATTTGGGCCTGATTTTTGGGTACTTGGGCTAATTTTTAGTCCAAAAGTGGACTAAATTGATCTCAAAAAAAGGATTAAATTAGTAGTGGCATTGTTTTAAAATTTGACCAATTCAATTGAAAGTTTGGCCAATTAAATGTAATCACATTACATTAGATTGACTAATTTGACTATGAAGACTTGATACAAATTAATTAAAGAGCTTTCAAGAATTAACGATCTAAAATAATTGAATTAATTGAAAAATAATAACTCTTAAAAATAAAGGTGAAATTTATCTGGAAAAATATTTTTTGCATTTTCAAAAGCTAATTATTTTGAATTATCTAAATTAAAAGCTCGATAATCAATTTATTCTGTGGAGGGTAAAAATTGAATGTCAACTACCCTTACCTAACTTCTATAGCACGACATAGATCATGAAGAAGAGAAATATTTCCTAAAATATCTCATAGACTCTTACTCATAGTTTTGGTGCACAACACAACCATGAATATGACACTAATTAACGCCGTGTGCTGGATGGCGATGACCATTAACCTAGTCCTTTGATACCAAGTTTATCATGATCTAAGCCTAGGGCTTAGACGTGACACGACGAATGGGGAACCTGAAGGAACCCCAAGCAAGCCTCTTAACATATCATTACATATCCTTGGTCGCGAAAGCAATTAAACAACAATGGAGAATATAAGTACTGATAAAGGGACTAAGGGATGTCTTTCATAGCATTAAAATATACAAGAGTTGAGAGAGTCAAAGCTCATAGCATCATTAGATAACATTTCCAACAACACCTCTATACTTAGAATTGAGCGGGGCCAAAGACAACTTTCCAGGTGAAACGAACTCAAACATTGCACGAAAATGTGCCTCGAAATGCCCAAAATTTTAAATTCTATATATCTCAAAATTCATGTGCAATATCGAAAGTTCGACTTTGTATTCTTATTCAAGGAGTCAAAATTAGGGGGAGAAGGATCTAACCGAGATTTAAGAGCGAAAGATTAGTAATTATAATTTTTTAAGGTGCGAATTCCAGAGAGGAATCCGCGACCCCCACGCGATGTGCACAAGTATAAAAAGGTGACTTTTTAAAGTTCGGTCCACGACTTCTAAGTCTTGGGCCTAAGTGTTCCCAAATGTGTTTTTACCTATACTTAACTTTACTTCACCCTCATATCATCCTTAACATTCCCCAATACTCACTCAAACACTTAGCCATAGTTTCACTCCGAAATTCAAGTATCAAACCCTCATCCCAAGCTAAGGTTTTCCTTCAAAGTTCTTCAAGCTTCAAGTCTCCATCTCCAGTCTTCACCAAGTTCATCTCCAAGCTAAGATATGTGGGTTTCCTTCACGGGTTCCTTTCACCCATGATACCTAAGCCTCCTTTTACTCAAATTACATGATTCAAAATTTATTTACAAATGGGTCTTGCTTATTATGAAATTCATTGCACACTATGTTAAAGCTATATGAAATTGTGACTGTTTTGCTATGTTTTGAGCTATAAATCTTTGATCTATTGTAAGATTTGAGGAGGGGTTTCAATGTATATTGCTGGAGGGTGTTGCAAGGTGTTGATTCATGGTTTTATAATAGATTTTGTTACATGATTTCATCTCTAGATTTCATGGTTTTAAACTAGCATTACACATATTCTAAGTGTTGGATAAAATGTTCGGATGTGGTTTCTTGAGGAGTTGAAGGTCCAAAGCATGAGATATGATATGATTAACTATATGATGATGAAATGAGCTTATGTATATGATATGATATATATAATGTCTTGCATTAGACCATGCCCAATTAACAGGAACAAGATCCAAGACAACTAAGATGGGGGTTTATACTAATCAACCGAGATGGGGGTTTGTACTTATTAACCATGTGAGGGGTTTGTACTTCGCCACCATGGTGATAGCGTGTGATTATCATCAACAATGTGAGGGGTTTGTACTACACCACCGGGATGATAGGGTGAAACCATCATCAACCAATCGAGGGGTTTGTTGAAATCTAGCGGTCTTTTCTACACATATGATATCCTATATGAGCATGAGCTACTTAAGAATGTTTTACTTATGCATTGATCAGTCATGCTATATTTTTATATTTTGCCTATTTCCTATTAGTACGCATTTTGACTATGATGCCTAATTCTTGTTGCATTGCGTCATACATACTTAGTACATAAAAAAATATACTAAAATATACTCTTGCCTACATGATATCACCATGTAGGAACCGGTGCCCAGGTTGTTCATCCTGCTCCTGCACGTGGCTAGTTCGATACTACTCAAGCTAGTTGGTGAGTCCTCCACTGCGGGGACCTTAGTCTATGTTGCTCTTATTATGCATTGAGACATTCTTCTTATTTTCTATTTTGACTATGAGGGTGAGTCCGGTTGCTATGTCTTGGCCCCTTTTCTTATCTATTATTAGAGGTTTTTGTTGGACATGATATGTATCTATTATATGAGTTTGTAGCCTTGTATACTGATTATGATGTTATGCATGTTTTCCCCTTAGCCCTTTTGCCGCATTTACTTACTCTTTATATCTTTTACATGCTTCCGTATCTGGTTATGTAGGATCTTGAGAAGGTTAGGATGATTAAGAAGAGACTGAAGACAGCCCAAAGTCATCAAAAATCCTATGCCAATATGACAAGAAGAAACCTTGAATTCAAAGTGGGTGATTGGAATTATTTGAAATTTTCTCCAACAAAAGGTGTAGTCCATTTTGGTAAAAACGGGAAGTTGAGTCCAAGATATGTTTGTCCTTATGAGGTCTTGAAGAGGGTTGGCAAGGTAGCTTATGAATTAAAGTTGACTAGTGAAATGAATTTGGTTCATCCGGTGTTTTACGTCTCTATGTTGAGAAAATGTGTTGGTGATCCTAATGCTATTGTGCCTCTTGATGTTGTGGGTGTTGTTGTGAAAAACTTGACTTATGAGGAGACTCTGGTTCAGATTTTCCATAGGCAAGTGAAGAGATTGAGGAATAAGGAGGTGGCATCCGCTCATGTCCTTTGGGGGAACCAACAAGTCCAAAGTGCTACATGGGAAGGCGAAGCGGACATGCAAAAGTGATATTCTTATCTTTTCTACTCACTCAAGCCTAAGGTACTAATCCTAAGTCCCCTATGTGATTTCAAGCCTTATATTCTACCCCCTATATCATTCATATGCATTCATGTTTAAATTAGCAAGCTTATAATGATTTT
>JAPFFP010044054.1:0-12721 GCA_026153255.1 Solanum medicagineum
CAGATTGATGACTGCCTCTTAGATTTTCTAGGGTTCTCTCAGATTTTCGTCGCCGCTCTTGTTTTTGATTTTTTTTTTCAAATTTCTATGGCTACCCCCCCTAAAGAGAAGATGAAGAGGGATTAAATAGGGGATGATTTGGGTTTGAAACGGAACAATTTGAATTTGAAAAGAAAGGGGACATGTGACCGACAATGGATTGCGGGGGGCGCGGGGTTGTCGGGGAACGTTGGTGAGGGAAAGGGGAATGGCGGCGCGTAGGGTTTTGCTGCTTTTCAAAATGAAAGAGTGAAGAAGAAGAGGATGATAAAAGGGTATAGGGGCGCGTGGCCCCTCGCACCCGGTTTTTTTTTTTCATTTTTTTTAAACATTTTAATTGTTTAAAAATCATTTAAAATAAAAGTAAAGCTCGATTACTAATTTGACACCGTGGAGGGTAAAAAATTAGGTGTCAACAATATATATAATTGAGAAGTAAAAAGTGTTGCATGTCAGCATTATAATTATTCTTGAATTTTAGTTTAAAAATTAATTATTTGTAGTTAATTTAAATTATACATAATTTTACGTATATTGAGAGGTGGATTCTTTTGAATAACTATCCTATCGTTTTATAGTTCTAAATTATAAGTACGATAGTATAAAGTTTATTTGAAATTTACAATTTATTATAATTAGACTACAAATAAAGATTTAGTTTACTAAAAATATTTAGTTTGGAACATTTTCAAGTTCTAACTTGAAACTAAAAGGATAAATTTTATTTGTAAAGATACAAATTTCAAATTAACTTTTAATAAAGATGAAACTTGCTGAAAATTAAAAATATTAATCTTAGATGATAATATAAGTAAATTAATAATTTTTTAATAATAAATTGTTTAAATTAATTTTGACATATTAATAATAAATATTAATTAATTTCAATTTAAAATTTTATAATACCTGCGCGCGAGTTTAAAAATTAAAGTTTATTTCTGCTTCGTTCAAAAACCCATCTTAACAATGATGAAATCGTATTAAAAAGAAAAATTATATGATAAAGGAAATCTTTTCTCTCCATGTATAACATAGTCATCACAGTAATTCATGTCCGATCAGTCACGAATAAATTAAGTGGTTATTTCGATGTGGGCCTATATGAAATAAATGAGCTCAATTATTGCCTACTGCTCTTTTCTTGCCTTTAAAAAAGATTCATCGTTGATTAGTTAACTTTTTTAGATACACCTTCAAACTCCTATTTGCTACTTTTCGGACATCTCATCAACTTGACCAAATTATTCAATTTGATGACATTGATTAATCTTTTGAGTATGAACTCGTCAGGCGTTTTTGCCGGATCAATAACTTATTATTTTGCTTGTCTGCAAATTTCTTGCAAGTGAAGAGGAGAGCCTAAAACTTCCACCATCACCCGTCTCACCTTTTCGATCTGTTAAAGAAATGAATATTAAGTTCTAATAAGTAATTAGTAATAATATATAGAAGTACCATGGGAAGCAGCTGGTGGTCGACATGTCAGCTTGTCATCCAAGGCTACTTCGGTAGTTTCAATTGCAATTACTCAATCAGATCGTAGGTCGACATGTTTACTTGAGCAGCTTGAGGGTACATTCATAATTTTTCATGAATTTTTTTCGTTGCAACTTATTTGTCTTATTTTTAGTGCTAAAAAAATATTGTTAATCATGATAATTAAAGCTGCTCAAGCAGACAGCAGGTGAACATGCCGGCTTGAGTAGTCTGAGGGTACATACGTAATTTTTTACGGATCTTCCATTGTAACTTATTTTCAATGGTTCTTCACCGTAACTTGTTTGTTTTATTTTTACTGTTAAAAAATAATGTTGCTAATCGTGAAAAATAAAGTGGCTCAAGCAGGCAGCAGGTCGGCATGGTTATTTGAGTAGCCTGAGAGTATATTCATAATTTTTTTATGGTTCTTCTGCGATAATTAAAACTGCCCGAGCAGACAACAGATAGACATATTTGCTTGAGCAGTTTGAGGGTATATTCGTAATTTTTATGGATATTCCATTGTAATTTGTTTGTTTTATTTTTAATGTTAAAAATACTACTACTCGTGATAATTAAAGTTGTTCAGACAGGCAACAGGTCGACATGCTTGCTTGAGCAACTTGAGCATAATTCTTTTTATTCTTCTGTTGTAATTTGTTTGTCTAATTTTTAGTGTTAACAAATGCTACTAATCATGATAATTAATAACTTAAAATATTTCTAAAAAAAACATATTATGTCACAATATTTAAATTCTATCTATATCGCATAAATTAAAAAAAAAACAGATATTGGAGGGCAGGGATGTCTAGTATGTCATATAAGTGAAAGAAATATTAGTTTGATCTAGGATAAAAAAATAATTAGATCAATGTTTGAAATTCAATTAGAATTATTATCTATTTCTTTAATATAGATTGTCGGTCATTCATATTTACAAGGGGCACATGCCACTCATTTAAACAACAACAACATACCCAATGAATCTCACAAGTATGGTTTGATACGAGTGAGGAGTATAATGTGTACATACCTTACTACTACCTTATAAGATAGAGAGATTGTTTCCTGGGAATCCTTGTCTCAATGGAATTATTTACATCCCACTCATTTAAGATGTAAGGAAATGATAATGGGGCGGAGTGTTACCACTCAGGTCTAGTGGTCCATGTCCCGCTATAAAAAAAATATTTGTTTGATCTTGGATAAAAAAAAATTAGATTAACGTTTAGACTTGAATTAGAATTAGTCTATTTCTTTAATATAGATTGTCGGTCATTCATATTTACAAGGGGCACATGCCACTCATTTAAATAACAACAACATACCCAATGAATCTCACAAGTATGGTTCAATACAGAGAGGGGTATAATGTATACATACCTTACTACTACCTTATAAGATAGAGAGATTGTTTCCTGATAATTCTTGTCTCAATGGAATCATTTACATCCCACTCATTTAAGATGTAAGGAAATGATAATGGGGCGGAGTGTTACCACTGAGGTCTAGTGGTCCATGCCCCACTATAAAAAGAAATATTTGTTTGATCTTGGATTAAAAAAAATTAGATTAATATTTAGAATTGAATTAGAATTAGTCTATTTCTTTAATATAGATTGTAGGTCATTTATATTTACAAGGGGCACATGCTACTTATTTAAACAACAAGTAAGGTTTGATTTAGGTATAGGGTAGAATATATGCATACCTTACTATTATCTTACAAGGTGGAGAGATGATTATTTCCTGGGAATCCTCGTCTCAATGGAACCATTTACATCCCACTCATTTAATGTAACATCCCAATTTTTTTTAAAAGATTGAGTCATTCTTCATAGGATATAGCATTTTAGTTAATGATTCTTAATTGAGTGTAAGTGTTGAAGTCAAATTCTTAATGTGGGAATAGAATTGGAGGAGATCTAAGATCACGCGAACCCTCTAATACGAAGCTAAGCTAAAAACTTTCTTAGCGTTTGAGTTCTAATGTAAGATTTTATCAAATTTAGGTGAACCAATGACTTATAAGTTGTATATATATTCTAGGACCAATTTCTAAGTATTTAAATTATATTAGGTGTAATTTAGAGTCATAACGGATCTTTACATCAAGCCAAGTCCAAAGAATTTCTAGCAACTAAGTTTTTGTGTGAGTCGATAGAAGGGTCAATTTCAAATGACCATATATACTAAAGTATAATGGTTTGGATGTCCCATAATATACCAAATCGAAGCTATTCAAATTATCTTTCCAACACATCTAATTTTACGTTAATCGGAGTTCGGAGTAGAAAGTTATGACCATTTTAGTGAAGGGGTGCAGAGCTGTCCGAAGATCCGCATCCGGAGCGCGTCATGGATCCTAATTGGATGAGTTAATGACGTTTTTCTCCTTATAATTTGAGGGTATTTTTATCCTAAAACCTTTGGGAGTCTATTTATGAGCCCTAAAACCTATAAAACGTCAGTTTTCATGATCAAAACCCTCTTTCTTCTCTCCTAAACATAAACACTCAAGAATCATCAAGAAAATCATCAAGTTAGGATTACCTTCCAAGATTCCTCGTCAAGGTAAGTTATTCTTCATGAATTTCAATCTATCCAACCCAAATTTCTTTATCTATTCATGAATCTCTAATAGGATTTTAAATTATAACCAAGGGTTTCAAGAAAACAAATTCAAGAATCCCAAGAAAAGATTTCTTGACTCTTCTTCCTCAACAACTATGGTTCTTCATAAAGAACTCTAAAGAGTATAAGTCAAGAATTCAAGAATCAAAGATAATTCTTTCAATATATATTCTTCCAAGTTCTTTCACTTTAAAAGAATAGCAAAGATTGAGGATTTTCTCCAAGAAAGAGAAGAGAAGATCGCAAACTTTCCCCAAACTTCAACCAACGATTTCTCTCTCAGTTTGATCAGATTTGAACAGTTCAAAAGGCTAAATTGTATATTTTTCCGAGAAGAACACCGTAAAAGCTTCAGAAACTGACACTGCTGCTTTATTTGAGGTAAAAAATGCAGATTTACTGCTGCGTTTTTAATGTATTTCGAAAATTTTAACATGCGATTTCTTCTTCATATAAGCTCCGTTTTTGAATTGGTTTTCGCCGTTGAACTCCTTTATCACTTGGGAAACATTTTTATGTAAAAGTTTTCATATTCCGATGACATTTTTCGACAACGAAATTTTTGGACCGTTTTAGCCTTTTCACCCGAATTAAAATAATTTTAGTGTCGTTAGATACATTACATAATCATGATGCTATATTTGAATAAATTTTGATGAATTGGAATGTCATAGAAAGAGAAAAGCTTCAAAATTGACGTGATTCGAGACTTTATATAAGTTAAGTGAATTTCTTAACCTTTGTTAAATATATAGAATCTTGTACTTCTTGTGTGAGGTGTTGATAATGATTTATGTAGGCTTTGATTGAAATATTTTGAATTGGGTAGTTATCCTATGCTGATATTTGACTCGTGAATTAATGATGGAGATCTACTATATGTGAAATAGTGATTGTTTGTTATTGATATCAAAGTGATACTTACTTTTAGATGTGAATGTTGTTAAGGTTGTGATGGTATTGAGATATATGAATTTGCATGGCATCTTGCATACTTTATTTTCATAAACATGATTATTGTGCATTACTATGTATTTGCTGCATGATCCAAGAAAAGAAATGTAAAGCCAAAGGAAAATGGTTTCGGCTAGTGAAAAAGAAAGAAAAAAAAAAGGATGTACTATGATTCGAGAGACGTGTCACACGCCGCGACAATTACTATTATTTGAGGGACGTATCGCACGCCGCGATGAATACTATGATTCGGGGGAGGTATCGCGCACCGCGACGGATACATGGTCCATGTGTGACCCCCATGGGTTCTGACTGAGGCATGTTTATAATCAGCGAATGTGTATCACTAGGACAGATATGCATCATTCTACGTGACATTGCATTTGCATTGCATTAGATCTCATGGCATTCATTTTCATTCCATAATACACTGGCTTGTTATGATCATATGGAGTGCTATTGAGATTGGTTATTCATTATATCATCTGACTTGTTTATGCCTTTACATGGTTAGTTCAATATTGATTTAATGACACTTAAGAATTAACAAGGACTTGATAAATTATAGAATTTTCCCCTATGACTTGAAAGTGGGATAAATAAGGATTATACTATCATAGACTTTGATCATAACATTTTCGGCTGGTGTAATGGTGAAGGTTATGACTTAGGGTTTGGTTGGAGTGTTAGGGGTACTGGTATTCTATATTACTTAATTTAGTGTTTAGTAGTTCATTTGCTGAGTACCGTGTGTTTGGTACTCACTCCCCTTGCTAGAACAATTTTGTAGGTTGCGAGCCCAGATTATTGTGATACTCTCTACTTGTTCTTGTCCGAGGCTTCATGTGGAGAATGCGAGAGGTAGTTGTTTGCCCTATCAGCTGACTTCTTACTCATATTTATGATTTTATTCTATTCTAGAGACAATATTATTTGACACTTGCGGTTCTTTTCGAATCTATTGTAATACATTAGAAGCTTGTGCACGTGACAACCAGGTTTTGGGGGATTTTCATTAAGTTGACTTATTATCCGTAATTGAACTTTCATTTTTATTATAATTCCGCATTTTTAATGTTATAGTTGGGTTGTAGGCTGACTTGTCTTGGTGGGATAAGACGAGTGTCATCACGTCTGAATTTCGGGTCGTGACATTTAAGATGTAAGAAAATGATAATGGAGCGGAGTGTTACCACTGAGGTCTAGAGGTCCATGTCCCGCGGATAAATTAACCATTTACAGCTTCTCTGGATGGTGATTTTTCATGGTATAGTTAGTAAAATAATCACGTTTATTTTGATTATGTCATTAATTACATGATATGATATGATATGATATGGTTCAAAATCATTAAAAAAATTACTTTTTCAAATCACCAATTTGGTGGTATTCTATTATTCTCTTATTTTTTTCAAATATATCATTACTTAATTTTTAGTAATTCTAATTTATCCTCTATTCTTTATTAAACTTTATCCTAATATATCTCTAGTGCTTTTGTATTATTCATTCTGACTTTTGAAACTTTTCTTCCACTTTCCATATATTCTCCCACGTGTCAATTTTTTTTCAAAAGTTCTTTTTTTTGTGTTGTTTATATAAAATAAAAATATATTAAACTATTTTTCTACTTGATTCTATGTATTTATTAAAAAATATTTAATAAATTTAACATCTATAGTAATTATAAAGACATTGTTATAAATCTGTCAATTACAATACATCCAATAAAATCAAACGTGAAGACAAAATAAAGGCGAAGCGCAAGTGGCCCCGAATAGAGAAGTTGTATCAACGTGGGCCTATGTGTAATGACTAAATGAATGAGCTCAATTATTACCTAAAGATCCTTTCTCGATTCTTCTTTTCTGCATTGAAGGTGTGTTTATTGAGTCATATGTAATTTTTGCCTCTATTTTGGTTTTATTTTTTTATTTTTATTCCTCGTAAATACTTTTTTCGATAAATATAAATTTATATTTTTATATTATAATATATTATAAGTTATATTTCATGTTCTTTAAAAAATCTGCCTTGTTATATTTAAATTCAAATGCTAAAAACAAAATTAAAAATTAATTTATTTGAAGGTAAAAAATAAAAACCAATCGCCCATTTTAAAAGGCAAATAATGCAATTAAATAGTGTTTGGTATGAAGCAATTAAATTTTATTTTTTTATTTTATTAGTCAAATAATTTTTCATCCCTAACGACGGGCCACGTGCTCCACCTTCACTCACTTCATCTTTATCCACAGTGATTTGTCTATAAAAAAAAATGAATATTGAGTTATCTCAAAAAAAGTAAATTCATTAATTAATAGAGTGTTAAGTGAATGTTTTAATGATCAATAAATTGATTCGAGGATTAAGGGATGATCACGTTGAAGTGCAGAAGTGTGTGTGGGATATAACTATTAAAGTTGATTTGGTTGATAAAAAGCTAATTTGATTGGTGAAATGTCACCCTTATTTGTACTAAACGACCAATGATCCATGTGATGCCTCTATTGTATAAAAAGAGTTTGCCAATGAACAAACACAACTTTTGAAAAACTCACAATTGAATATTCTGGCTCTCCAAAATTCTCTTTTGGCTCCTATTCAGAAGACTCAACATCTGCATTCCAGGGACCTAATAGAAGATGTTTATAGTTTCCTTTTATGTAAGTTGTTGTGTTGTGTTGTAACATTGTAAGATCATTTCCTAGTCTATAAAGAAAAGTTGATCATTGTTTTCATTCTATTTTGAGAGTTGTGGACCTCGTTGCCATGTGTAGGCCTTGAGGTGTTTTTGTGTAGTAGTCTAACTTCATCTAGGAGGTGAGAGTGTAGGTCAATTGCTTGAGTTGCTGCTCATAACTTGTAGCTGGGGTTGCAAGTAGAAATGGTCAGAGAGTGAGACAAATAAACAGTATGTGTTGTATTTGACTACTTTGCTCATCATTCTATTTTGAGAGTTGTGGGCCTCGTTGCCGTGTGTAGGCCTTGAGGTGTTTTTGTGTAGTAGTCTAACTTCATATAGGAGGTGAGAGTGTAGGTCTTGGGTTGCTGCTCATAACTTATAGCTGGGGTTGCAAGTAGAAATGGTGAGAGAGTGAGACAAATAAACAGTGTGTGTTGTATTTGACTACTTTGCTCATCATTTAGTGGATTTTGGGTGTTGGAAATATTGTATAACAGGTCATGATTGTTCCTCCCTTGAGCAAGAAGTTTTTCCACATTAAAACCAATGTGTATTTTCTTCTTACTGTTAACTTTCTTCTAGTTTCTGCTGATAGTGTTCCGAGGGATCAAATCTCTTACCAGGCTCGCAGCATATTAACTCAACATAGAGGATCATCCGATACTACATAAAACAATAACTCACTTCTTTAATAATTAATTTGAGACATAACATTTCGTAATACGCTTAGGAGCAAATACCTAAAACATGAATAATATAATATAAAATTTTAATATTGAAAAATCAATAATTTGGACGAATGGCATGCTCTAATATAACATGTTTAAAATGTTGATAAAAATATGATTTTTGACAACGTTTCTTGTTGAGTTGGCTACAAAATTAGGTCTTGAACCTAACTCACACCCCAAAAGCTAGCTCAAAGGAAGGAGGATTGTCCAAGCCTTATAAAGAGTCCACTCATCTCATTAACCATCAATGTGAGAATTTTTGTCATTCTTCAACACTAACTTTTAAGGTTGAGTTAAATCTAATATCAATTTCTTTAAACGGCCTAAATACTACTACTAGAAAATAGTTAAATACTACCATTCCATCTCATTTTAGTTGTCATAATTTTCATTTTTGGAGTCAAACTATATAAACTTTGATTAATATTTTAAAATGTATCTTTTATCATATTAATTTTAAAAAAATTGCAATCAATAATATATACTTTTGTTATATATAGTTTTTGAATATCTTAATTTTTATTTTAAAATATCAAAGTTAATCTAATTTAATTTAACTTTGAAAATTAGTCAATTAACTTTTAAAAAATGCAACATAACAACTAAAATGGAATGAAGAGAGTAACTCTTAGATCAATTATTATCTTTATTATTACTCCGCTAATTAACACCAACAAAAATAAGTAACAAATCACTTATTTGTTGAAAAACATTTCCCGTCCTACTAAACACACCCTAACTTAATTATTGTATACACGCTTGGCTCCCTCTATAAATTTGCATGAGTTTCACAGCGTAAAGAACACACACCCCTAAAGAAATTAGTAATTAATCCACCAAATTAAAGAGAGAGAGAGAAAAAAAAGAGTAATGGCTTCCATGAAATTGCAAGCTACAGCAGTAGTGTTGATGATGGTGATGATAAGTTTACTGTTGTCAATTTCCCCAATCCATGCTGCCTCTTGCTCAGAGTTCTGCTCTAACAGCTGCGGTTTCTGTAATGGGCAGCCTCTGTACGACATCTGCTGCATCAACAACTGCTGCCCTGCCTTTCGCGTCGGCATCCTTTCTAATTTTCTCCGTATCTAAAATGGATCATGAAGAAGGTGATCATATGTATAAGTATGTCCAACGTGTTATTGAATAATCTGCGGTGAATAAATTATGTACTATTAAAAACTGCAGAGAGTTTGGGGGAGTTGTGCACAACTCTCTGTAGATTTGGTCTACCAAATCATGTATGTATGTTAATGGAAATGTCTTCTTGTTTACCTAAATATATGTATTTGAGTTGCAATTGATAACCTACGTTAATATATCCCGGTTGCTTGCAACATAACAAGTTTATCTAAAATCAAAACTTCTTATCGTGGAACATAAATTTGTATAAATCTATAGAAGTTTAAAATTCTAAATTTGGTTGAGCCTCTGTGCATTGGGCCCTAATTGACATAAGCCACATATGCAAGTGGGTCTGGGAAGGATAAAATATACGTAGACCTTGTTACTATCTCATAGAGGTACAAAGGTTGTTTCTTGGAGACTGTGAATTGCAAAATCAAATTCAATTTGCTCAATTCATCTAATTTGTTTAAACTTGGACAGATTATTATTAGTTCAACTCTTTCAATGTAACCTATTTAAATTCATTAAAAGTTAAGTTGATATGCAATTTAAATTGACTCGAGAGAAATATTGTAAATATTGTCAAAATATTTTTTAATTTATTTTAGAATTTTGAGATGCTATATATACGCATAATACAGAAAACTATAATATTATTAAGGTACTAAAATATTATAAAGTAGAAAAGTAAAACTTATTAAAAATTGAGTTGGATTGGATCTTGACCTGTTCTATAACTCATTACCCAACTGGTTTTGACCTAAGACCCTAGCAAACTCGGATTAGATTGAGTCTTGACGCATTTATTGTTTTGATCCATTATGACTTACTCAAATTTGACCTAGAATCGTCTCAATAAGTTTGGAGGCCTAAAGTTAAATTTCATTTAAAGGTCTTATATTTTCTAGTTATCATAAATAAGAATAATAATATATATGTACTCACACGTAAAATTTCGAGAAGGTAGGATATAAGCTAACCTTATGAAGTAAGAATGTAACGAAAGAAATATAATATAAAGTTAGAATATTAAGATCTGACTCAAAAAAGTTAAAAAGTTTATATAATGATACAGAAATATAGTTACATTAAATTTGATAAATTGATATAATGATACTAAAATTATATTAATATGTTGCGGTGCTTGAAATTTAAAGACAACATCAAAGATAAACTTATTTTTTTTATAAACACGCGACAATAGATCTTGCATAATGAAAAATTTGACTATGTGACGGATTATAGAATATCAATATTATTTTTTATTTTTTTAACCGGAGACCTTCATTATCAAGAGAATCAAAATAGAAAGGGAATACAAGGGTAAATATAAGAATACTAATTAATGTGGATTCATCATAACCCTCAAAGTATAAATAAATCAACAAAAGAAGTAGCTATGTTAAAAATTGATGTTATAACAAATAAAAAACTAATTCATTTTTTAATTATTATAATGATCTTTACATTAAATAAAAGTAAACAATTGCTATTAATTATATTTTCTACCCAAATTTTTTTTTATTGATCTTATGATCGAAACAATCCTGATTTGACCCAACCTACCCACCACGCCTAAAGTATACAATTGACTTGCATCCCCTTGAAGTTGTTTTGGTAATCTCTTTTATACTTGTGAAATCTAAGAAATTGCCAGACGTTACTAGAGTACAAGTTCTCCATTTTCTTTTACGGTGATATATTAAGAGAAAAATAGATTCTTTTTTCTTTTTCCGATTTTTGAATTTCACGTCTTCTTTTTTTTTTAAAAGTATCTTAAATATATTTTTTTAAAAAACTAATAAAGAGAAAAATCTGCACCATAATCATTTGGATAAACTATAAATCTTACCAATTATAGATAGATTCTAATTCTAATATAACTTTTACTGGAAAAAAAATTAAACCACGAATTAATATCTGTCAATAAATATTAAATATTATATTAAAACAGTTTTAAACAATTACAAAGTCTATATTTAAGTGATATAAAAAATTTAAAATGTTAAAACAAAATTCACGTGTCTACCATAAAAATATTTATCATTAAAATTTAAATTGTTGATTAAGATTTGAGGGCAGTTGTTAGTTTTAAAATTCAAAAACACAAATGCATCAAGTTAAGACGGATAAATAGGATATCTTTTTAACTGATAAATAAGATTATAAGTTTAAAGTTCAAAAACATAAATGTCTATTTATCTCTAAATCTGTTTTTGTCACTCTATTTTTTCCTCCTTTGATTTGTTTTGTGTATGTCTTGCTTTGTAACAAACAAAGAACTAAATATATATTTTTCACTCATTCACATGATGAGTACATGGGCAAACAAGAAGCAGCAAAAAAAATATCCTCTTTCAAAACATGAGAACTATCAGATAAAGAAATAGATATAGTTTATTTAAATCTCCAAATTTCTCAATGTATAATACTTGCACTTCCTATTTTTTTTTTCTTCCAAAAAAGAAGATTTGTCTTTTAATCCTTCTTAAAATATCAAAACAACTCTCATGTACTATTCATAATACTTTTAACTTTTTACTTTGACTCATTAATTTTAAAGATAAGATTTTTCTACATTGTTACACTTTCACATAATGGAAAAAAAAAAAAGGAATCACATCAATGAAACATAATTCTTTCGTATGTTAGAATTATTAATATTAGCAGAAATTTCATGATTCACATTGATGTTCATTTATTTTTGATATACTATGAAGAATTGCTTAGGAAGAAGTGCTATTTGCTTCTTATAACTTATAAAATGATTACTTTTCAACATTGTTTTGTGCATCTCACGGATATTGTACTTGCATAAAATGTAAAAGAATGTAAAATCTACATATTATTTTCTTATTTTAAATCAAGACAAGATAAACAAATGATATAATTACTTAGTTAAATATGATATATGTCTTTTGAATACGATAAATAAACAATATAATAAAATAGGACCTTTATATATAATAATTAAATTATTCAATATGACTTTTGAATATGTTAGGGAATACCAGGCGATAGCGGAAGCGTGATATTGAAAAGTATAAATAAATTGGGCAAGATAATAAAA
>JAPFFP010044055.1:0-12719 GCA_026153255.1 Solanum medicagineum
CCTTGAATATCTAGCTTGGTCTCTTCTTCACATATGATATCCTATATGAGCATGTTACTTAAGCATGTTTAACTTAAGCATTGATCATACATGCCATATTGTTATACTATGCCTATTGCTTAATATTATGCATTTCGATTATGATGCCTACTTGTTGTTGCATTGCATCCTACATACTTAATACATTCAAACATACTAATTCATATGCTTGCCAACATGATATCACCATGTAGGCACCGGTGGCCACGTTGATCATCCTCGTCCATGTGGCTAGTTCGGTGCTATTCAAGCTAGTTGGTGAGTCCTCCACTTTGGGGACCTTAGTCTACTCTCTCTCTTGCTATGCATTGAGACACTCTTCTTTATGTTCTATTTGACTATGAGGGTGAGTCCAGTTGCTTTGTCTTGGCCTCTGCTATTATCTATGTAGTAGAGGTGGTTGTTGGACATGTTTGTATCTATGATGTGAGTTGACTCTTGCCTCTTGATTATTATATTGTGCAAGCCTTCTCCCTTATCCCTGGTTTCCCCATTCTTTTACCTCTCGATGCTTGATTTATTGTTTCCGCGACCAAGGATGTATGATGATGCTCTAAGAGGCTTGCTTGGGGTCCCTTCGGGTTCCCCTTATGCCGTGTCACATCTAGGCCCTAGGCTTGGTTCGTGACAACCACCATGATCAATTTTCTCCAACCTAACCCCCCAATCTATCCAACTGATGGACCTATCTAGTAACCTCCTTCCCACCATTATCTATACACACTAGGCTACTTAGGGGCACCAACCACAACACTAGCCTTACCGGAGAAACTAATGCACACTCATACGATACTCCTTGAGGAGCTCTAACCACCTCCTTGCTACCCATCATTCCCACTCATCATATTTAACAAATAACCTCTCATTTCACAAGATTTGTAACACTCACCCCAAATGATTAACAAGCTTTAAATAAATCGATACTTTATTACTAGAGACCACCGCAAACATGCCGAGGTAGGGTTTCAAGACCCTATTAATGAAACCTAATAGACACAATCGGTGCACAAGCCTACTAAATAACTCCACCAATATTCAAAATGCTTATTCATAGTTCAAAAGGGCACTTAGGGATATCACCTACTCATCCACACTTCAGAATAACACCCGAGCCAAAGATCAATCTTAGAGAAGTGACTAACCCATTGTAGTTGACCAAATAGATTGACCATCCTCAACCATCATATTACAACCTTGAGGGTTCTACACCCACTGGAAGCATCCTATGCAAGTTGTCGAAACTACCTCAAAACCTCCAACACATCAAGCTAAGTTCATCCAAGATCACAAGACAAGAATTCTATGCAATAAGAACATGGGGCAACCCTCAAAGATCTCTTCTAGCCATTGTAGACTTACGCGACCATTCTGAACACACACATGAATTCTATTAGCACAAAGGAATCACACAAGAGATAGCAACTCCCGGACTTATCAACCCACCTTACTCAAAACGTCGGTCACAACATTGACCTTACTTAGGGTTAACTAAGTCATAGGAGAGACAATAGAAGGGAACCTACTCACAAGCTCCGATACTAACCTGCTAAACCCAAGAAGCTCCTAATATCCAAGGAAGTCAAGGTCTAGGCTAATGTCTAGTCACTTTCATCCTACTAGGGTCCACCTTAATACCATCACCTGGCACCACACAACCTAGGAAGGCAACCTCTCACCACCAAAATTCTCATCTCTCCTACTTAGCATCCAACCTTCTTCCTTACACTTGTAGTACTACCCTCAAATGACTCACATGCTCTACTTCATTAGGGAAGAACCATCTTATCATCACCAAAACCACCATAAACCTATTAGAGTTGGGACTAATGATCTTACTCATGAGACTTATGGGCATAACTGGCGCACTAGTCCAAACCAAAAGACACTACCCCAAACCCAAAATATCGAAATGGGACATTCAAGGCCTCATCTACCACCAATAATAATTCTATTTACAAAACAACTTAGGTTCAACACCTCTAATTCTCATGAGATGATAACTGAAATCCCTTAGAAACCAATTGTACCTTATGACAAGAAATGGACCTACCTCCCTTGCTACTATTTAACAACCTCCCACTCAAGGACGGGCCTATTAGGGATTCAGGATCTAACTCTACGGGTCCTATCACCCATGATGGCATAACATGCATGCAACCATTTCATCCCCGATATAACATCAAGATCCACCACACCAACACCAACAAGCCACCAAGCAAGACCTAATGCAATACGAACCCGAATCAACACCTATGAACCTTCTAGCAACAATATACTCAACGGAAGGATAGAAACAAAGGTCCGCACAACAACTTGGGAACACAAGAAGCCCCACCAGCAACCAAAAATTATAGAGAAGAAATAATGGAACTCCGGGCCATTAATGCAAGCACTTCAAAGCCAAAAGAGAATTTCAACATACCAGTTGCAACCTCGGGTGCCTCATCCCCTCTTTGATCCTCTTGATCAACATCACCACCTTTACTCTTGTATCAACCATATGGGCAATCCAGAATTCTATGACCTATCTCACCACACCCAAAGCATACACCCGTGTCCCTCTAACATGGGCCATGATGGTCCATCCTACATATAGGGAACTTGGGATTAGCTTTCCCCCCATTACCTCCTTTGCTCTTATTGCATTTACGAGGGAAATCCTTAACCTTATGACCCATCTCCCTACAACCATAACAAGCATTTATACCTCTCAAACATGGGCCATCATGGCCCCTACCACATTTTGGACACCTAGTATAATGTACCACACCACCACCACCTCTATACTTGGGCCTTTGGAACTTACCCACATTACGGGCCCTCTTAGCCTCACTGCCTCCCGTCTCACCACTAGAAGTCTCGGGAGCACCCACTTGTTGATTGAGTTGGGCTTTAATACCACTTGTAAATAATCCAAGGAGCATGAAAGGTATAGGAACTACTAAGGGTACTAAAGAAACAAGACCAACAACTACTAATTCATCAGCTAAGATATTCCCGAAGAGTCAAAAACTAAGTGATAAAGGTTTTGTGTTGCCAATGTTATCATCACTTTGGCCATTACCCATAGAGCATTACGAACCTTCGCATTCGACAAATCGCTATCTTGAGTAGCTTGAGACATATCTTGAAATGTAATGATTAGGGGTTAGCAATAAACCCTAGGGGATCTAACTCTATCGCATGACATAGATCCAGAAAAAGTGAATCATTCCCTAAAATGTCTCATAGCCTCCTACTCATAGTTGTGGTGCACAACACAACCACAAATAAGACTCTAATCGGTGCAGTGTATTAGACTTCGAGGATCTATTAACCTAGTGATCTGATACTATCTTTGTCACGACCCAAGCGTAGGGCCTAGACGTGATCGACAAATGAGGAACCCAAAGGAACCCCAAACAAACCTCTTAGCATATCATTATACATCCTTGGTCGTGGAAGCAATGTAAAACAACACAAGAAATATAGACAAAGGGGAATTGGGACTAAGGGAGAGAGATGAATACTTAAGTAACATGTAAAAGTTTAGAAAGCAAGGGAAAAGGACTAAGGGGAAAGCTTGCATAACAGCATAATCAAGAGACGAAAGAGTCTGGCCTCAAAAATAGATACATAGTATGTTCAATAACACCTCTACTACACAGATTGGAGTGGGGTCCAAGATAAAGAAACTGGGCTCACCCTTGTAGTCAAAATAGAACATAAAGAAGAGTGTTTCAATGCATAATAAGAGAAACATAGACTAGGGTCCCCGAAGTGGAGGACTCACTAACTAGCTTGAGTAGCACCGAACTAGCCACGTGGAGGAGGAGGATGATCAACTTGGGCTCCGGATCCTACATTGTGATATCATATAGGCAAGAGTATGCGTTAGTATGTTTGAATGTACTAAGTATGTAGGATGCAATGAAACAAAAGATAGGCATCATAATAAAAATGCATAACATTAAGCAATAGACATATATAACAATATGACATGCATGATCAATACTTAAGTAAATCATGCTTAAGTAACTCATGCTTATGCAAGATATCATATGTATAGAAGAGATCAAGTTAGATTTCCAGTGGACAAACCCCTTGGTTGGTTGATGATGATGCCTTCCTATCACCCTGGTGGAGAGGTACAAACCTCTCACTAGGTTGATGAGTACAAACCCCCATCTAGGTTGATGATGATGCCAAACCATCACCCTGGTGGTGAGGTACAAACCCCTCACTAGGTTGATGAGTACAAATCCCCATCTAGGTTGATGAGTACAAACCCCCATCTAGGTTATCAAGGCCCTAGCCCCTTGATTGGCTATCAAGGTACTAACCTCCCGACAAGGTTATCCAGGCTCTTAGTTCCCCCGGATCGGGCTTGGGGTAATGCAACACTTTATATAGAATATATTATATACATAAGCTTCTTTCATCATCATAATATCAATCATATCATATCTCATGCTTTGGACCTTCAATTCCTCAAGAACCCACATTTGGACATTTTATCAAACACTTGGCGGTGTGTAATACTAATGTAAAACCATAAAATTCAAGAGTGAAATTAAGCAAGAAAATCCATTATAAAACCATCAATATACACCTTGCAACACCCTCAAATAATGTATATAAAAACCCCTCATCAAATCTTACAATAGATTAAGGATTTATGGCTCAAAATATAGTAAAATAGCCACAATTTCATATAGCTTTAACATAGTTCATAGACAATTTCATACTAGTAAACCCATTTTTCAAATAAACTTTAAATCAGGCGAATTGAGTAAAAAGGAAGATTGGGCACCATAGGTGAAAGGACTCAATGGTTGAAACCCATATACTTTAGCTTTGGAGATGATCTTAGTGAAGATTGGAGATGGAGACTTGAAGCTTGAAGGAGAACCTTGATGAAATCCTTAAGATTGCTCTTGAGTTTTTGGACTTGAATTTAGGGTGAAATATGAGTCTAAGTGTTTGAGAGGAAATTGGATTGTTAAGGATGATATGAGGGTGAAATAAGGCTAAGTATAGATATTTTTATGCAGGGGGACCTAGGCACGAGACTTAATAGTCTTGGACTGAAAAATAAAACTTGACCATTATTGTACAGGGGCGCGTTGCGTAGAGGGTGCGCCTGGACACTGTTTTGGGCTCACTTTGAAAATTTTGGATTTTTTCATGATTGCTCTAAAAATCAGGGTTAGACCAGTCTAATTTTCAAAATAATGAATGAATTTTTAGATAGATGGAAATTATGATTCCGGGCACTTCCGAGGCATATTCTTGGGTACTTTTTGGGGTCGTTTCATTGCTGTGTGAGCTGCTCGTGATATGATGTTTAATGGTGCACCATTTGTAGGTGGTTACAATGAGGAAATACGTTTTATGAGAAACCAAATGGTGGGTTCTCGTCCGGCTTTTCCAAGGCCACCCATGAATTAAGGTTTGAATTGTAACATTGGATGGGAAGATCGTGCATGGCATGACTAACCTCAAGTTGGGGGTTGCAGAAACTGTGATGGGATGGGAGATAGGTATGTTCCACCTTATGATGGAGTGAAAGTTGCTGACCTTGTGGTAAATTAATAAAATCTTCGGACTGAAGATATGCTCACTTGAATCTTGAGGAAGGTAGAAGCCTTCGATGAAGTCTTGAACGAGATGAAGTCTGACTTTTCGCAGTTAAGATAAATAGTGATGTCACATTCAACGTCTTAAGTACTTGGAAACTCAGCTTAGAAACATATTAGCTCATCTAAATTAGCGTCCACAAGGAGCTTTGCCTAGTAACACGGTGGCTAATCCCAAGGGAAATGATCAGTAATGCTTAGCCATTTCTACTCATAGTGGGAAAGTGGTAGAAGGCACAAAGCCATCGATTGTTGTTGAAGAAAGCTTGAATGAAGTGAGAGAAAATAATAATGCAGTTGTTATTGAAGTTGATGATTGTGTAACTAATGATGAAGTGGTGATGCTCTTGGTAATCCCGAGAATAGCAAATAAGAGAAGATTGGGGATGATGCTCTGAATGCCAAGAAAACATTCCCCAAAAGTTCAAGTCTAGCTGTGACGTTGAAAACACCTTAAGTAAAGATTGATTCTCCTCTCCCTCAGAGATTAAAGAAGAAAGAAAAGGATGCAAAGTTTCATAAATTCCTCTCTATGTTTAACTTATTATCAATAAATGATCCACTTGTGGAAGAATTGATCAAGATGCTAGGTTATGTTAGATCCGTAAAGGAGTTTGTCACAAAGAAAAGAACTCTTGAGTGTGAGACAATCGAGGTGTCCCATAATTATCGTATAATCTTAATACAAAAGTTGGTAGTGAAGAAAAAAGACATAGGTGCATTCACTATTCCATGCACTATTGGAGCTTCGAAGTTCAGTAAGACATTAAATGACTTGGGAGCGAAGCCCCTATCCATATTTGAAGAATTGGGATTGGAGAGCCATTCACCAACAACAGTGCAGCTACACATGGCTCATCGGTCTATCAAACGACCTGTTGGGATTTTACATGATGCATTGGTGAAGGTGGACAAGTTCATTTTTCCTGCCAATTTTGTGATATTAGATTGTGAGGTGGATACCGACGTGCCAATTGTCTTGGGGAGGCCGTTCTTAGCCACTAGAAGAGCTGTTGTGGATGTAAAGAGTGGAGATCTTAAGTTCAGTGTGAATGATGAGGAAGTAGTGTTCAACATATGCATAACAAGCAGGGAGATATTCCCAAAGTGTTGTTAGTGATAAACAAATTGAAGGTTACTTGATAAAGAAGAAGAACTATGTCGTGCCACAACATTAAATAAGGCGTTGCTTAGGAGGTAACCCAAGGTGAGTAGTTACTGATTTTAGTTTCAACTAATTTATGTTGATTTATGTAGGGTTGAAAAAGGGAATTGGATCGGAAAGTTGAGATGGTGAGCAAGAAACTAATTGGTGTATCACAGAGTTAAAAAGGCGACTATCAGATTGACTGCCTTTCAAGTCGCTTGATGACTCTTGAGTGCTCTTGAATTCTACAAACTCAATGGCAACATGGTGAATTGCCAAAATCAATGTGCAATGATCAATTTCACCACCTTTCAAAGCTGAAAAAAAGGTATGCATATTATTGAAAATGATGATCTGTAGCATACTTGGTGTAGCACCAATTGCGTTAGTGGTGTTGTTCGGTATCACCGAACATGCAAGACTCACTGATCTACTTAAGGCTTTTAAAATGGCTTGGTCCCTTCACTTTCCACCTTCTATCCTTTTCGGACGCCAACACCTCTTTTAGTTTTTTCTTTGAAAATTTTCATAAAGAAGTTAAGGATATTCATAACCAAAGCATCTTTAACGATTCTCATTGTGTCTGACTTGATCAAGGTTTGTGAACGTGTTAACCATGCTTTGTTTCTAAACCTTGTAGTAAATTGTGTGGGTAAACCTTTATGGTGTTGCTAAAATCCTGTATTGCATGTATGAGTGATTTATTGCGGGTTTGATTCCCTTTTAAATATGTTGAAATCGGGGATGCCTATGAATGAATGGTTTGTTGCCCAGTTGTGGAATGTTTGTGGGTATTATCTCAGTTTCATAGTTGTCAATTTGCTTGAATGTTTTCACTTGAGATCGTACCATGATCATGAGAATGCTTGATTGAAAATGCTTATTTTTTTAACTAATTGTTCTTATGGTGTATGGGCAAAGTCCGCGTAACCCTTAAATTCCTTTGAGTGAAGTGAACTTGCCTAATAATGGATTGAGTGATGTCATTCTTAAGGACAAGTCGTTACTTGATTGAGTTTATAGCCATGGAAACCATGAGATTGTGATAATCAATAGATGAGCATTAATTAGTGTTGATAATGGATTAGAGTGTAACTCTCATCCATGTTTTTGTTGTAAAATTGTTGAATTTTGAGGAAAGGGATGAATAGCCATGCCAGTCACCTTTGGTGATGATAGTGGATTAGTGTGTGATTCTCATCCATGTTATTATTGTAAAAATTTTGAATTTTGAGGGAAGGGATGAATAGCCATGTCAGTCACCTTCGGCGATGATCGTTTTGACCGCCTAAGTGAATTGGGCGATGTTCCTAATTGTCACATGCACTGCCTTATTTGTTTAATCTTCATGTTTGAATGGCTACAACTTTTGGTGTTAGAATTTTCCATCACCAAAGTCAATCAACGTATTGCTAAGTGTGCATGAGTATAATCCAAAGTAGCAAGCCTAAAGTCTGAACTTTGTGCAAAACGACGACAATCTATTTTATCATCGAACATGTTCTATGGTCAAATAGTCTAGTCTACCCTGAATGATTCTCTTTTACTTAAATCTTGTACCTAATTTCTTAACTTCCACTTGCACCATGTTGGAGTATGTTTTGCAAGATGACCAAGCGAAAATATGTTCTGGCTAAGTCTACTAGACCATCACCTTTGCCAACGGAGTCTAGTCCTAAGAAACATAAAAATGAATCCAGGACTAAGGTGATATATGACTCCTTATCATAATCTTCACAGAGAACTCATGAAATTATAACCCTGAGATTTCTAAATAGGCTCAGGGCTGAAGGGAACATGATAATTTTAGAAAGAAACAGCTATTGACTATTGGAGCGATTAATGGTTACCTGTGAAACACCCTAAAAATGCCCGAAAGTATGCCTCGAAAATGCCCATAATTGTAGTTTCCATAAATCTCAACGTTTGTGCATGATATCGAAAATTCAACTTTATATTCGTGATTAGGGGGCAAAATTGAGTGGGAAATGGATATAGCCCCGATGTTAGAGCTACCGTAGCAAAAACTAATTTTTCAAAAATTTTCTTATCCAGTGTTGATTCGCGCCCTAGCCGCGATACGCCAGGGGTGCGGATCAGTGTTATTTTGTTCCTAGTTTTTCAGTTTCGGCCTAAGGCCTTGGGGTCTTGGGCCCATGCTCTTATATGCATAGAAACACCTATGCTTAGACATTTTTCAACTTCACATCACTCATGCCACTCTCAAAACCCTCTCTAACACTTAGCTAAATATTTCATTCAAATCCAAGTTTACCAAACTCAATTCTGGATCTCATGCACTTCATTTAAGCTTCAAGTTCTCACTTAAATCTTCATATAAGAAATCCCCAAATTTGAGGTACGTGGGTTTCATCCACTGGGTTCTTCTACCAATGGTGCCCAATCTTCCTTTTTATGTAAATTGCATGTTAGCAAAAAAAATTATCCCTAGAGTCGAGACTTTCTCCAAGTTGGATTATCTATGGGTATCTCTTACTATGAATTTTGATTATAAACTATGTTGGGATTTTATAAAATATTGACTATTTAACATGTTTTGAGCTATGAATGTATGATCTAGTATGAGATTTGATGAGGGGTTTCTATGTATCTTGCATGATGGTTTTACCAAGGTGATTGATTGTCCTTGTAATCACAACAAGGGTAGAGATGGTTGTCCACAAGGCCAAGGTGCAAATGCGGGACCTAAGGGGAGAGGAGGCCAACAAGGTGGTGCTCTCCAAGGGAGACAAGGGGTGGATGATGTGCCTAATGTTGTCACCGATATGTTAAAGGTTTTTAATTTTGATGTGTATGCTTTGATAGACCCAGGTGCCACTTTTTCTTTTATTCTCTTTTTGTTGTCAAAAAGCTCCATGTTAAATTGGAATTGTTGTGTGAGCCTTATGAAGTGCCTACTCCCATTGGTGCATCCATTGTTGCTAGAAGGGTCTATAGAAATTGTCCCATTTTTATTTTGCATAAAATCTTGCCTTGTGATTTTGTTGAATTAGATATGGTGGATGTTGATGTCATTCTTGGGATGGATTGGTTGCATCCATATTATGCTTCTATTGATTGTGAAACCTGTAGGGACACATTCCAAATCTTTTATGAACTCATCCTTGAGTGGGAGAGTCATGATGTGGTGGTCATGGATAGACTCATTTCTTGCATTAAAGGTCAAAAGTTGATTTCTAAGGGGTGTTTCCATCATCTTGTGAAGGTTAGGGATGTTGAGTCCAAAGTCCTAGCCATAGAGTCTGTTCTGGTGGATAATGAATTCCTTGATGTCTTTTCGATGAGCTTTTCGATGTTCCTCCCAAAATGGAAATAGATTGTGGCATAGACCTCCTTCTTAATACTCAACCCATTTGTATTCCCCCTTACCGTATGGCCCCGACGGAGTTGAAAGAACAATTGAGGGATTTGTTGGAGAAGGGTTTTATAAAGCCTAGTCAATCACCTTGGGGTGCGCCGGTGTTGTTTGTGAAGAAGAAAGATGGTACTCTTAGAATGTCATTGACTACCGACAACTTAATAGGGTCACCATAAAGAATAAGTACCCTTTACCAAGGATTTATGATCTTTTTGACCAACTCCAAATGGCTAATCACTCCTCTAAGATTGATCTTTGGTCTGGGTATCACCAAGTGAAAGTTAGGGAGTGTGACATTCCTAAGATAGCGTTCCAAATTAGGTATGGGCACTTTGATTTTGTGGTTATGTCCTTCGGGTTGACTAATGCACCAACTATCTTCATGGATCGCATCAATAGGATTTGTAAACCCTACCTTGATTTGTTTGTGGTGGTTCGTATTGATGATATCCTAATTTATTCCCATAGTAAGAAGGAGCATGTGGATCACTTGAGGGTGGTGTTGCAAATCTTGAGGGAGGATAAGTTGTATGCTATATATGAAAGATGTGATTTTTGGTTGAAAGAGATTGCTTTTCTAGGTCATGTGGTGTCGGGTGATGGCATTAAGGTGAATCCTAAGAAGACAGAAGTGATTAGAAATCGACCTACACCTTTGACTCATCGGACATTAGAAGCTTCTTGGGTTTAGTGGGTTATTGTCACGACCCAACCCAGGGGTCATGATTAGTGCCGATTGGGCACCCAAACAACACCACCAGATTTCCCACTATATTAGCTAAGGAATTTATCAAAATTTGGGCAGAATTTTCCTCTGTTTTACTGACTAACCAAACCCTGCAAACAGTAATCCCAGCATACCACAAACATCTATAAACATATAAATATATATTTTCCGGACATGGTCACCGCTGCGGTAGAACCGCCCAACAAAAGTATCATACATACGTAATCATATCACATGTAATATCCCACACCCACATGTATCCACAGACCTCTATACATATGAACCGAATCAGAGGACGGGACAGGGCCCCGTCATACCCTCGAATATACATAAATGCAAAGTACAGAAAATAAGAGTACATGTATATACCAAAAGTCTGCTCCTGAGGCAGGGGAGCACTTCAACGGTAGGCAGAGATCCTAAGAATATGGCTCTCTAATCTGTACGTCGGTACCTGCAGGCATGAACGCAGCCCCCGAAGGAAGGGGGTCAGTACGAAATACGTACCGAATATGTAAAGCGGAAAGTACGAATTATAAAAGAGAGTAGTAATCCAAATAAAAATATATGAGTCAAACCTGTATGCAAACATCAAAATAAATCTTTATTTAAGATATCAAAATAATGCATATCGGACGGGAATGATGGCGACCTCCAAACTCGCGCCATACCACAGCATAACACCAGAAGTTTCAAATCTCCGAAATCTCCGACACACGTCCCAACTGTAGTATAGGTGAGCCGAGGCGACGGTGCCAAGCACCCACGTATCATAATGTGTAGAGGTCATCATGCCCGATATATATATGAGCCGACGCGGCGGTGCCATGCACTCATGTGAGCCGGGACGAAGGGGCCCATCACCCACACGTCATGATGCCAACCCAAGCGCAGCTCCTTATGTCTCTAAACTAAGCAAAGTTGGCCCATGGGCCAACCGACCTGTCGTATCCAACCTAATTCGGAACATATATACATATATACATATAGTTATACATACGCACGAAATAACCGGCCCGGGAACCGGTGAACGAGACCAAAATGGCACGAATAGAGTCGTGAAAATCACATGCATGAAAACTAGTTGCAAAAGCTTAGAAATATACAAAATATTCATTTTGAAATCAAGAAGTTATTCATTTGTGAAATTTTATCAAAATTGCTCAAATCTACACATAAAGGTGATTTCAAAGGAACTTGCTCAATTTTCCATCATACACATTACTAGAATAGGCTTCAAAACAATTTTTAAAGTGATTTCGAAACAATTGAACCCATAGTTTTCCAAACTACTTAGATTTCGGTCAAACGAACACTATTCATGGATTCTAACGACTCAAAGGTTAAGGATGAGATTAATTTAGCATAAGAGTGGCAAAGAATGAACATAGATTATATTTAAACCCAAATTGTGAAGGAAAAAGAATTTTCATATGTATGTCGTCGACTAAGCTTAACTAACTCATGCCAACAAGTAGGAAATCTTTACATACCTAGATTTCTTTCTCCAACTAACTCCATGCAAGACCAATCTAATTTATGCTTCCAGATGTCCAACGTCTACACAAATTACAATAGCGCCAACGATTAACAGCTATATCGGGTCTTAAATTCTAACTTATTGGTTCCAAATTTTTATAAAAATTTCGGCAGCATCTCCCCTTAAAATACTCCACCACGTGAATTCAACTCGACTCAAATAATCAACAACAACAACAACAACAACCTACAACATCAATAAACCTTCTCCAACGCCATCACAACATCAAAACACCACAAAACGCTATTATGACATAATTGGTAAAACAG
>JAPFFP010044056.1:0-12719 GCA_026153255.1 Solanum medicagineum
AATTTAGCGTCACTTGTCCCTTTCATATCATGTTTCCTTTGAATTGTACCAATATTGTAAAGTGTGGGGTGTTACAGATAGCCGGTGCATTGGTTAACCCAAAAGATATAACTATGAATTCATAGTGCCCATACCTAGTCCGTAAGGCCATCATGGGAATATCACACTCCCTCACCTTCACTTAATGATTCGCGGACCGAAGATCAATCTTAGAGAAGTGCCTAGCCCCTTGAAGTTGGTCAAAAAGATCATCAATCCTTGGTAGAGGGTACTTATTCTTGGTCAACCTTTGGGCTTTAATGCAAGAAATAAACCTACTCTTGACCACCACATCATGACTCTCCAGCTCAAGAACAGGTTCATTGGAAAATTGGAATTTGAGCCTACAGGTTCTATATTCAATAGAAGCATAGTATGCATGCAACCAATCCATCCCAAGAATAATGTCAAAATCTAACATGTCCAACTCAACAACTTAACATGGCAATGTTTTATGCAAAATGCAAACTGGACAATTTTTATAGACTCTTCTGGTAATATTAGATGCACTAACAGGAGAAAACACCGTATATGGCTAACACAACAATTCGGGTTTAACATGAAACTTTTTGGCAACAAAAAGGGTAACAAAAGAAAGAGTGGCACCTGGGTCAATCAATACATACACATCAAAATCAAAGACTTTTAACATACCAGTGACAACATCGGGAACCTCATCAACCCTTTGCCCCCATGAAGAGCATAGAACCGATTATGCCTTGGGGCACCACCTTGTTGGCCTCCCCTTCCCAAAGGAACTGCATTTTCACCTTGACCTTATGGGCGAACATCTTTACCCTTGTTTTGATTATGAGGACAATCACTCTTCTTATGCCCCACTTCACGACAACCGAAACAAGCATTGATGTCCCTCAAACAAGGGCCTCTATGAGCCCTACCACACTTTAGAAACATAACATTAGGCGCCACACCACCATCACCTTGGGCACTTGGATTGTCAATGACAAACCTTCTATTAGGAACATGAGTAGACCCTTGGCCTTGATGAAATCGACCACTTTTGAGACCTTGGAACTTACCATCGAAATGGGCCCTCTTGGCCTCACCACTCCTTCTTTTCCTCAACTTCTCACCCTTCATTTGTTCTACATATTTCATTAGGCTGGACAAATCCATGTCACTAATCAACATAACGGAGCGACACTCCTTTTCACGAAATCGGATACACCCATCACAAACTTGTTCATTCTAGACCTTGGGTCAGTAACCAAGTGTGGAGCATATTTAGAGTGTTTGTTGAACTTTAGGGCATACTTCCTCACACTCATTGACCCTTGCTTCAAATTCATGAACTCCATAATTTTGGCTTCCTAAGCTCAAGAGGGAAGAACCTATTGAGGAACGCTACCTTAGAATCCTCTCATAGAATCATATTGTTGTTCCCCCTCTCCACTTTCCATTGAGTATACCATATTTGAGCCACCCCTTGCTTTGGTAAGCCACCAACTTCGCTTTCTCTTCCGACCTGACACCCATGATATCAACACCTTGTATACCTCACCAATAAATTCTTGAGGGTCTTCATCCACCTTAGACCCATAGTACTCAGGTGGATTCATCCTCATAAAGTCCCTCACCGAGATGCTGGACTAGGAGCTTTAGGGGCTTGGCCCCTTGATTGACTTGATTAACCATGGCTTGAGCTAGAAAGGTGAGAGCATCCCGGAGTTCTCCATGGGCCAGTTGTTCCTCAGGTGTGCGAGATCTTCTTCCACTTGTGTTAGGCATGATCAAAGAATGGTAAAAACATTGGTTAGAGAGGAAACCTTACCTAACATTTATAGCACAACATAGATCATGAAGAATGGAAACATTTCCTAAAACGTCTCATAGCCTCTTGGTCATAGTTTGGCACACAACACAACCATGAATAAGACTCTAATCAACGTGGTGTGTTGGATGCCAAGGAACATTAACAATCTAGTGCTCTGATACCAAGTTTGTCAGGACCCAAGACTAGGGCGTAGACATGACATGATGAATGGGGATCCCGAAGGAACCCCCAAAAGGCCTCTTAGCATATCATTACACATTCTTGGTTGCGAAAGCAATTATACATAAACAATAGATAAAAAAGGGAAAATGAGGTGCTAAGGGACATCTTTGATCCCATAGAAGCATAACAAATATAACACTAACATATCATAAGGTTCCAACAGCACCTGTAATACACAGATAGGAGCGGGGGCCAAGACAAACTCCGGGCTCACCCTCGTGGTTATAAGTGTCCAACATAAGAAGAGTCTATACATAATATGCAATCAAGAGAGATACGTCCTTGGAATTGAGGACTCACCAAGCTTGCTTTGAAAGTCATACTAGCCACGTGGAGGAGGAAGATGATCAAGTGGGACTCTGGTTCCTACATGGTAACATCATGCAGGCATAGAGTATGCATTAGTACATTTAAATATACTAAGTATGTAGGATACAATCAAACGAGCAATAAGCAATATAATTGAAATGCATAAATAGACATTGAATGAACATAATAGCAGTATGACATGCATGAATGATGCTTGAAGTAGAACATGCTTAAATAGAATATATTACATGTGTAGGAAGAGACCATCATCATAGACCAAGCAACTTAGTACTTGGAATCCAATGTAAACCTCCCCTTGGAGGTGTTTGAGTTATGAACCCCTCAACTTGGTTAACGGGTTTACCACCTCCCTTGGAGGTGTTTGAGGTATCATCCCCTCAACTTGGTTAATGGGTTTACCACCTCCCATCAAGGTGTTTATGGTATCAAACTCTCAACTTGGTTATGGTCAACTTACAACACTAAAGATACTTTTCACGAAATCAACACACATATAAATATTCCTTTCATCATCATAAAGTTACTTAGTTCATAGCTCATGTAATAGATCATGAATAGCTCAATAGTTCAAAATCGAACATTTTATCAAACACTTGGCGGGTGTGTAATGCTAATTTAAGATCATGCAATTCAAGAATGAAATAATGTGAGAAAATCAATGTAAAGCTACCCATGAATATTAGATAATACCCTCATGCAAGATACATCAAAACCCCTCCTCAAATCTCTTATAAGATCTTAGATTCATAGCTCAAAACATTCTTAACAATTAACATTTCATATAATCCCAACATAGTTTATAGTCAACTTTCATAATAAGAGATACCCATAGATAATCTAGTTTAAAAACATGTAATTTATATAGAAAAGTGAGGTTGGGCATCATGGGTGAAAGGACCCAATGGTTGAAACCTACATACCTTAGACCTTGAGTCTCTTAAAATTGAGTTGGGAAAGAATGGAAGCTTGGAATGGAGTCATGAAATTCAAACTTGTTCTTGAGTTTCCTTGAATTTGTATTAGGGTCTTGGTAGAGGATTTTGAGAGGATTTTAGAGAGTATTCAAGTTGAGAGTAATGAGTTTGATCCTTTGGAATAGAGTTTAAGTCTTTTGGGGAGGTTAAGATAACATTGGAAGTTTAAAAAGGCCATTAGAATGAATTAAATTCACGAAAATGCCATTAGTGAACGGATAGAAAAATTGGCAATGTGATGCCCCACTGAGGCCCACATGAATCACGTGGCACTCCATGGGTCGTGTGGAGTACCCGTGAGGTGAGGCTCTGTCAAAAATTGGAAGTTGGGATACTTTGGAAAAATCACGTTTTGTCACTTTAACGGGAGGCTCCACGGGCCGTATGATGCTATACGCATCATGTAGTGGCCCGTGGAGTTACACTTGGTGAGAAAAATTGTGGTGAGGAGGCTCCACGCCAGGCCAGATGGCTCATCAAGCTTGCCACAACTCGTGAAGATGGACTTGGAACTTGACTTAGCCAAAAACACCTCCCATGCTCACTAAGCTTCCCTTGTACACATATCACGGCTAGCCACACGGTCAGTGGCAAGCCACGCGGCCCGTGCCACTTGTATTAGAACAAAAATGGTCCTTTCCAACTCAAGGCAGGCCAACGGCTTGTCCAAAGCCCCACTGCCAGTCAAAGTGCCCGTGTGAATTCAGTGCACTGGAGGCTCTCACCAAAACGATCATAACTCCATCCGAACTCAAAATGAGGTGAAACCAAGTATGTTGGTTCGCTAACTCAAAGAGATTTCATTTGACATTTTGTAGGTCTTCTAGTTCTAAGTGTGTTAAAAGTTATAGTCATTTAAACTTGACCTTAGCACAAACCAATACCCAAAACTCAATTCATAAGGAAGTCTTGAACTTGTCTACGTAGTACAAGTCTCCCACGACCCTAATACACGCCCAACCTAAACAAATGAGGCTTGAAACATAGGTGTATAAGACTATGGAGTTACGGGATGTCACAATTTTATTTTTGTCAGATTGGGTGTGTACCTTGTCGTTAGATTTGTTGATTCTAATTTCTTGCAGAATTGCTTTAAAGTTTTCTTGTATCATATTCTTCATATCGTGAAAATCCTCTTTAACCTGCGGTTGCTTTGGGGTAACATTGGTAAATTCTCAAAAAACAGGAAGTTAGACCTATGAATGCATGATTAAGATGTTTGCTTACCGATGACAAAAACTTTTTGAATTCCTCACGCGATATGGTGGCATCATGTGACTTGCTGCTCGAAGGGGTGCTTGCTGCTGCATTAGTTGTTTTCCCCCCTCCATTTGGATGCCCATTTGGTATGTTTCTGGGAATGTATGCAATGTCTTTCGACTTCGTCTTCTTTGCTTTAGGGGTCCTTACATTTGCTGAATTCGATGCTTGGCGGTGCTGGGGCCTTTTAGTTGGAGATGTTTTGGCATTGTTGGCTGCCTCTTCTTTGCTGTAACAGTTGCAGAACTCCTTTTCTTCTTCTTTGTAGGTGGTGCACATTGAGTCATTCTTTCTTTTCCCTTAGTTTGTTTTGGGATTGGAGGGTGTTGGAAATCGTCATCCGAATCAGTGCCTCGTGGTGTGGCAACATGAAGTGTCCGAGGCTGGTGTTTATCTGATTGAACAAATTCGAGTGGTAATGCAGACTCGATAACTCTATTTCAGTTGGAGTTATGTTTTGGAAGAAAACCTTAATTGGAAATTGAAGTAATAAATTAGATATAATAGTTATGTAATTAATAAGTAAATTCATTTGCAGTGATTGTAAGATTATACCTTTTTACGAGTGCCTCTTAACTTGAAATTTATGACGAAGTTGCACCTAGGATGGTCAGTTGTGGTATGCCAGTTGAGGATCCTAGGAATGTGATCACCTAACTTTCTAGAAATTTTATGGTTAATGATAGAACAACACTCATACATCCATATTTGCATGGCTAGTGGAAACCCATGGATTCTGTAGTATTGTCCATATAGGATGATCATGCCATGCAGATTCTTTATAAGCTCTTCAAATGCTTTTTCTCCCCAAGGATAATATAAGTATCTACCGGATTCAACACTATCAAAGTTTTTTCTGTATATGATAGTAGACTTTGGCTCCTTCGACATGATAAAGCTGTGAATATAAAACAAAGGGAGAACTTCATTGCATCATCATCTTTGTCGCCCCAAACCTTGTTGTTGAAATTGTCAATTAGTTCTTGCTTATAAATAGAACTTCTGCCGCCAAAGTACTGGCTTAATATTTTGTTTGGCTCTTCAGTGTTAAACTCAAACTCTGACACATCATCGCAACACCTGAGACTAGATATCATGGTGAACTCTCTGCGAGTGAAGCGGAGGGTGAACCCATTAACATGAATAATGAAGGCATCATTTGAACTACCTTGGACCTCTAACAACATGAAACACTTGAATAGCTGGGCCTGGACATTACATCTGTTCATGGAAAATAGCTGTGAGAAGCATGTGGTCATCTCTTGAAATCGACTCATCTGACTTTCAGCTAAATTGTTTTTCAAATTATTCATCACATTGTTATTTGTAGCATTGCATACGCTGAACGACAGTCGAGGTACCGTGTAGAATAAAATCCACATCCTATATAAAAGAAAATTAAAATCAATATAACATGCTCACATATGCAATTTGTACATAGATTAATGATTACACAGATTGTATATATAAAAACAGACTTGTATATTTAAACCCAGAGAAGAAATCTATATTTATAGGTCAAAATTTTATACATACATGACTACTAGCACAGACTGGTGTATTTAGAATTATACATATAACTATATATACATGTAATGTATTTGTATAACTGATATTTGTATAAGACATATGTGACTAATAATTGTGTATAAAGTATCAGTAATTACATTATACATTATTAACTTATGTGTAATTTAACATGCCCAAATGTGCAATTTTATACATAGATTAACGATTACACAGACTTGTATATTTATACCCATATAACAAATGATATTTTTAGATTAAAATATTTTATATACAATCTTATACTTTTTTGCTGGATTGATGAGGAATACTGTCTAGTTCTAAAGAAATACCTTATTCTCCCTACTGTCGTTCTCGTCTGGTTTATCAAAGTTAGAATCGTCATCCTGATTCGACTCACTGCTTGTGGAATCAATTTTTGCATAGCTTTCCTCTTCTTTTTTTGATTCTTTGGCATAAAAGCTCTCTCTTGACTAAACCTAGTTTTTGCAAGAGAACCTGCAGTAATCTCGATTTCTTGAGTTAAACCAAGTGAGAACGACGACGAATCATCCATTTTTTCATTCATGCAAAGAGTATACCTGTCGTTATACTTTTAGATGATGATTCCTCGCCCATTGTCTTTTGTATTTGACATCAACTACTGTAGCTAGCAAGGGTTTTTGTGCAATAGAAAAAGGAGAATTTTGAAACTTTTAGCAAAAAATATCAGAATACGCCAAAACAAAATCCATGAAATCAACTATGATTCTTGGAGGGATTTTGAAAAAAATTAAAATTTGAAAATGCTTACCTACTAATATGGAAGATTCCTTGAGTCATTGCAATGGAGAGATTAATGGAGAAGAAAAGGGTGGGAAGGATTTTGGAAAAACAATCGGGGGTCGTGTATACATGGGAAAGAGAATAATGCAGAGGGATATGAAGAGACTTATATAGACCTTTAGTGTGGTCCACACAATGTCATAGCCAAGCTTTAATAAATGTTGGTTATAAAATGTAATATTATTAAACTATAGTTGAGTTGTGATATTTAAATACTAAATGTTTGTTCAGTTATGTAATTTTTCCATCATTTTTTTGTCCAAATATAATTATATGCGTATGTTTAATTGGCCCATAATTTGGGCCCACATCTTTCTAGCTCATTAGATTTTGAGATGAAATGTGTATATAACTTCCACATTGTTACAAGATAGGGTATAAAATAAAATAGGCATTTTAACTATAGAAAACCCTAAAGATATTTTCTCCTCTTTCCACATTTTCTTTTTCGACAGCCGCCACCGGAATCCAGCAGACCTTCACCGACAACCCACCAAACCAGACCATCATCTCCCCTTCTTTTTTCCCTTTCCAACCACCATAGCAACAACTCCTTCAACCAACGACAAACAGCCACAACAGCCGCACAAAAACCCCACTTCTGGTAAGCTCTGGAACCCCCTTCCCCTTGAAGAAAGCACTCCCATTTCCACCACCAATCGACCCCGACCCTCTTATTCCACACGCCACCCAAAATCCTAGAAGACAGCCACCAAACACACCAGCAAATGTCACTCACAGTACCCCCTCCATCTCCTCCAAAACCCATGGAAAACCACCTAAAAATCACCTCCATCGCAACCGCAAACCACCATTAAAATCCCCAAAAAGAAAGAGTAGGGGCAGGCCCCCGTACATCAGAGTGAACTAACTCCTCAACAACACCCAAAAACCCACTAGATTTCACTCCTTTTCTGGGCAACAACCATCACAAAACCAGCAGCAAATCCACCAGAGAAACGTACCAGCAAACAACCTCCAACCAGAAAAAACAACACACCCAACGAGCTCACAATGTCGGAGGTGATGGCGGCAAAATCGCGAGTTCCAACCAGACTCAACTCTCACCATCACTTTCTCTTCACTAGGGTATCACTGTACCTTGTCGCTTCTTTATTTTTGGACTTAATTTATTCATAACTATTTGTTGTTGGATCTATTCATGTTTATTTGTGTTGTCTTATTTCACAGATCTTTAATTGCTCATATTTCATCTGCATTTTGTTGTAGTTATCATTTCACCCTTCCTTTTATCTATTATTATATTGACTTAGGTTTCTTTTTAATTTAGTCTATATTTTTGTTCATTCCAACTGCTATACTATTCAATGGTCACATGTCTTTTCTTTATTATTATTTTATTTATGATTGATTGATTGTGTTGTGAATACCATTGCGGTTTAACTTTTGATGTTCATGTTATGCTTGTTACTTAGATAATTCATTCTAGTGACTTTGTTTTTGTTAGATGCTTGAGAATGCATGTTATTTTGAAGAGACACTTTTCTTTCTTTTTATTCTTTCATGAATTTTTAGTTTAAGTCGTATATACATATTATTACTCATTAAACTTGACCGATGAAAAATCTATCCGTCGGATTTCGAGGCCTCCCCATTTTTAAAAGACAAAAAAATTTAGTTTATGTTCATGTTTGTTACATGTTAAAATTCAATTATATTAGTTTAAGGTCATTTTCTTAACATGGCCAATGAAAAATCAATCTGTCGGATTTCGAGGCCTCCCCATTTAGAAAATATGAAAAAAAATTAGTTAGATTAATATTTGTTATATTTTAAAAATTGGAAGCTTCATTTTAAATTCATGCATATTGTTTGTTAAACTAGCCAATAACGAATCTATCCGTCGAATTTCGAGGCCTCCCCATTAAAAAAATGGAACAATTTAGTTTATTCTTTATTTATTCATTATTGTATAAATTATTTCTGTGTGTTTATTTCATGATTATCATACTTATGTTATATTGTGTATCTCCTCCTCAATTTGAAAAAATAAGTTCAGCTAGGACCCATAGTTGTGGATTCTGAAGGGTGCTAATATCTTCCATTTGGAATAACTTGAACCCTTACCTAGAATTTTTTGGTTCACAGACTATTTTGTAAATAATTATTTGGTTACCTAATTATCCTTAAAATTAGGTGGCGACTGTTAAATCAAATTATTTTTCTAAGAAAATTTTTTCTTTTGAATATTCTTTTTATTTAATTATTGTTTAATTAAGTTGCCTCGACGTTGCGCCTTCGGGATATCAACAAATATATCCCTCAATTGGTAGATGAGCATGACCACCCCCCATCAAAGTAGTTGAGTGAATGCACCCCTCAATTGGTAGATGAGAATGACCACTCCCCATCAATGTGATTGAGTGAATGTACCCCTTAATTGGTAGATAGGAATACCACCTCCCATCATAGTGGTTAAGGCATAGTACCTCCTCAACTAGGTGTGGTCATCATATAATACTATAGATACTTTTCATGAAAGCAATCATTTACCATACATTAGACCTTCAATAACTCAAGAATCCATAACCGGACATTTTATCAAACACTTAGCCGCTGTGCAATGCTAGTACAAAATCATGCAATTCAAGAGTGAAATCATGTGAGAAAAATTCATGTAAAACCACCCACCAACACTTGTAATACCCTCATGAAAGATACATCAAAATCCTTCATCAAATCACATATTGGTTCATAGATTAATAGCTCAAAACATGCTTAAACAATCAACATTTTATGAAATCCTAACATGGTCTATAATCAACTTTCATAAGAAGAGATACCATTAAATATTCTAACTTGAAAACATGCAATTTATATAAAAAAGAAGGTTAGGCACCATGGGGAAAGGATCCAATTGTTACACATACCTTAGATCTTGAATTTCTTGAAATTGGCTTGAGAAAGGCTTGAAGCTTGGAATGGGGTCTTGAAATCCAAAACATGTTCTAGAGTTTACTTGAATTTGTATTGGTGCTTTGGTAGAGTCTCTTGAGAGAATTTGAGAATGTATTTAAACGGAGAGGAGTGAATTTGATAGTTAAGAATGGCGTTTAGGTCTTTAGGAAGGGTTAAGATAGCATAGGAAGCCCCAAAAAGCATTAGAATAAATTAAATTTACGAAAATGCCTTTAATGAAATAGAGATAAAAATTGATAAAGTGTCACCTTACTTGAGGTTACACGGGTCGTGTGGCCCTCCACGGTTCGTGTGGAGTGCCCATAAACCAACCCTTAGACAATTTTTGGAAATTGGAAACTTGGCCCGCCCTTGGAATTTTTGCCTAAGTGTCACCTCACGGACTAATTCACGGGCCGTGTGAAACCACATCGACCATTTATTGGTCCATCAAACATACTTAGAAAATTTCTCGAAAGTTACGGGACGGTAATTTTATACTAAGAAAAACTTTCGCTCCGGAAGCCTCACGGAGGGCCTCACAGCCCGTGCCATACCACATAGCTTGTGTGTCCTTTCGTGGCACATGCCTTGGAAAAAAGTGGCACTTTTAGTCTCTAAGTCATCCTTATGAGGCGTACGATGCCACAGGCCTGTTTGGGTGCCCTTGTGGCAACTCTGCATGGTAGGGCTTCATGAAAACGGGCATAACTCCTTCATCCGATATCGGAATGAGGTGAAACAAAGTGTGTTGGAAAGCTAACTCAAAGAGATTTCATTTGACATATCGTGGGTCATCTATTTCTGTGCATGCTAAAAAATATGCTCGTTATAAGTTGAACCTCGCACAAACCAACACCTAAAATTCAATTTATAGGGAAGTCTTGAACTCGTCTAAATGCTAGAAGTCTCCCATGACCCTAATACACTCCCCACCTGAACAGCTGAGACTTAAAAAATGGGTACATAAGAGTATTGAATTAGGGTGTGTACCAATATCTCTGAAATGACCACGAAAGGTGCCCGAAAACATGCCTCGGAAGTGCCCGAAATCTTGTTTTCCATACATTTAAAAATCCATTTTGAATTTCGAAAATCCAAATTCATATTCTTGTTCAGGGGATCCAAATTAGGGTGACAAAGGTCTAACCTTGATTTTAAAGCAATGGAATCGAATTATGAAATTTGCACTTTGTGCACTTTCCAGTGAGGGTCCGTGACCTCTCCGCGATGCGGAGAGGTGTATTTCTTACACTATCTTTTCTAAGTGTTGGACCAAAGTTTTCCCAAACATATTTTCTCCTATAATTAGACTTATTTCACCCTTATATCAGTCAAAACATTTCCCAATATTTTCCCAAACACTTACACTCATTTTTAACCCTAAATTCAAGTCACAAATTCAAGGCATTGCTCAAGGATTTTTTCAAGGATCTCACCCAAGCTTCAAATCTCCATTAAAGTCTTCTTCAAGAACTTCACAAAAGCTAAGGTATGTGGTGTTGAACCATTGGGTCCTTTCACCCATGGTGCCTAAACCCTCTTTTACTTAATATTGCATAATTTAATGTTTATTTTACATGTGGGTCTTGTATTTTGAGAAATTTACTGCATTGTGATTTTAGTTCATGAAAGTATGGTTGTTTTAGCATGTTTTGAGCTTCAAATCTTGGATCTAATGTTGGGATTTGATGAGGGGTTTTTGATATGAATCTCTTGGGGGTGTGGCAAGGTGTTGATTAAAGGTTTTACCACTGATTTTCCTACATGATTTCATCTCTAAATTGCATGCTCTTTTACCCCCATTACACACCCCCAAGGTGTTTGATTAAATGTCCGGTTATAGTTTCTTAAGGAAATGAAGGTCTAAAACATAAGATATGATATGATTGACTATATGATGATGAAATGAGCTTATGTACATGATGAATACTATCTAAAGTGTTGTGGTAGACCATTCCCAATTCGGGGGCCTAGTTGAGGGGTCAAAGACTCAACCACTAGGGTGATGGGTGTGATCATCACCAACCTAGTTGAGGGGTTGATTGCTCAACCACTAGGGTGATGGGTGCGACCATCACCAACCTAGTTGAGGGGTTGATATCTCAATCACTAAGGTGATGGGTTCTATCATCACTAACCTTGATGAGGGGTTTGTGCCTCACACACTAGGGTGATGGGTGCTATCATCACCAACCCCAAGGGGTTTATACCTTGGTAACCTAGCTTGGTCTCCCGTTCACATATGATATTCTATATGAGCATGATTTACTTAAGCATGTTCTACTTATGCATTGATCATACATGTCATTTTGCTATATTATGTCTATTGCCTATCGTTATGCATTTTGGATTATGATGCTTATCTCTTGTAGTATTGCATCCCACAAACTTAGTACATTCAAACGTAATAACACATACTCTTGCCTACATGATATCACCACGTAGGGACTTGTGCTCAAGTTGATCATCCTCCTCCTCCATGTGGCTAGACGGTGCTATTACAAGCTTGTTGGTGAGTCCTCCATTTCGGGGAACTCAATCTAAGTTACTATATCCTTGTACTGAGACACTTTCTTATGTTCTATTGACTATGAGGGTGAGCCCGGTAGCTTGTCTTAGCCCCCACTAAATCTATGTATTAGAGGTGCTTGTTGGAAATGTTGTGTATTTATGTATGAGCTTTAACTCTTGACTCTTGATTATGATGTTTATGCAAGCTTTCCCTTAGTCCCATTGCCCCCATTCTTCATCTATATGTCTTTGTATGCTTCCGCGACCAAGGATGTGTAATGACAAGTTAAGAGGCTTGTTTGGGGTCCCTTCGG
>JAPFFP010044057.1:0-12718 GCA_026153255.1 Solanum medicagineum
CGGATACTTTCTCTTGCTAGAGGCTTTGTAGATTTTGTAAATTAACGCGTGGTCATGTCTCGTACTTTAGACACCGTTTATCATCTTAGAAGCATGCTAAACATAGAAATCCCTTATAATATTTATACAAAGTGCATAGATATAGGTTGGTTCTCCCGAGCCTTATCGGCAACGGGTGCCAGTCCACCTTAACGGGACTTTGGGGTGTGACATTGTCCAAAATCATGCAACTCAAGATTAAAACAAGAAGAGTAAACTCAATGCAAATCAACCCACCAATATTGTAGTAAAACCCCAATTTGGGTATTTTGAAATCCATATCAAAAGTTCATCATAATTTATAGTTTTCAAAGCTCAAATCATGCATAATCTCAATATACATAAATCAAATCATGGAATAAGTTAAAAGTAGACATTCATGCATATTCAATAAATACTTGGCAAAACCCCAACATAATTTATGTTTATATTTTATATTAAAAGATACCCATAAGTAATACAACTTGGAATCATGCAATTTTCATTAAAAGAGCTCAATGGGTGAATGGACCCATGGATGAAGACCCACATACCTTAAACTTGAATTTTCTTGAAATGAGATGAGTTCTTAAGTTTCAAAATTGAGCTTGAAATTCTTGAATTTGAGTGAGAAAATTGATAAAGTCTCGGAGGGGATTTAGAGAGGGTTTTTTGAGTTATATAGTGGAAAAATGGCTAAGTATAGGAGATTTCACGTTTAAAAGGGCATGGGGTTATGACTGTGATGACCCAAGCCTAGGGCCTAGACGTGCCGACGGATGGGGAACCCGAAGGGACCCCAAACAAACCTCTTAGCATATTTTACACACATCCTTGGTCGCGGAAGCAATTAAAATGACATTGAGAAATAAGTATAAGCAAGGGAATAGGGACTAAGGATAATCCTTTATATCATAACATCAAGAAATAAGAGAGTCAAGGCTCATAGTATAGATACATAAAATGTCCAACAACACCTCTACTACATAGATAAGAGCGGAGCCCAAGACAAGCAACCGAACTCACCCTCATAGTCAATACATAACCAAAAGGAAGATAGTCTTAATACATAGCAAGAGTTCATAAGCAACGTCCCCGAAGTGGAGGACTCACCAACAAGCTTGTAGGACAATCGAACTAGCCACGTGGATGAGGAGGATGATCAAGCTATGCATCGATTACATGGTGACATCACGTAGGCATAGAGTATGAGTTAGTAAGTTTGAATGTACTAAGTATATAGGATGCAATGCATCAAGAGATAAGTTCATAATCAAAATGCAAAACATAGGCAATGATTAGCATATAGCAATATGACATGTATGAATGATGCTTGAAGTAAAATCATGCTTATATAGAACATAATACGAGTGTAAGGAGTGACCATTATAGTGCAAGCCAAGGCCTACCACCCCCATGAATAGGTGCATGAGTTAAAAACCCCTTCATGAGGTCGATGGAGTACAAATCCCCCAACGAGGTTGATGGAGTACAAACCCCCAACAGGTTGTTGAGTACAAACCCCCAACAAGGTTGATGGATACAATCACCAACAAGGTTAACCGGGCCTACCACCCTCCGAATTAGGCAATCGAGGTACTAACCCCTCAACAAAGTTACCCGGGCCTACAACCCCCCGAGTTAGTCTTGGTCATCCCCAACACTATAAACATAATATCATATATATATATATATATATACACACACACACACATTACTTTCATCATCATATACATACATTCCTTTTCATCATCATTCTATCATAATTTCATCATCATCTCATCATCATAAAATCATTCAACTCACAAGACATGCATAGACCCTTCAATTCCTCAAGAACCCATAATCAAACACTTAGAGAGTGTGTAGTGCTAGTGTAAAACCATGCTATTCTAGAGTGAAATCATGCAAGACAATTCAATGTAAAACATTAAATAGATACTTGGTAACACCGTCAAGCAATATGCATCAAAACACTTCATCAAATCTTACAATAGATCTTAGATTCATAGCTCAACACATAGCAAAACTGTCGCAATTTCATAAACCCAACATAGTATGCAGTGATTTTCATAATAGAAAAGACACATGAGTAATCATCTTTAAATCATGAAAATTAGGATAAAAGGAGGCTTGGGCATCATAGATGAAAGGAACCCATGAAAGAAACCCACACACCTTAGCTTTGAAGATGAATTTGATGAAGATTGGAGATGGAGACTTGAAGCTTGAGTGTAATACTTATGAATCTAGAAATGATTTTGAGACTTGATTTAGGAGTAAAATATTTGTCTACATGTTTGAAAGAATATTGAGAAACGTTTAGATGATATGAGGGTGAAAAATTGCCAAGTATGGGTATTTTTATTTTTGGGGATGCTTAGGCCCAAGACTTCAAAGTCTTGGACCGCAAGAAACATAACTGGACAGAAAAATATACATGTCCACGTCGCGGATAGGTTGCGAGAATAGAGTTTCTTCATCTTGGCACACCGCACCAGGGGCACGAAAGCTCTCTGAAAATCATCACTTGAAAAATCAAAATTGCTAATCGTTTGCTCTTAAATCGGGGTTAGACCCATTTTCCTCTCAAAATAACCCCCTGAAAAAGAATAGAAAGTCTGATTATTGACATCACACATGGATTTTGAGATATATGAAAATTACGATTTCGGGCACTTTTGAGGCACATTTTCGGGCACTTTTGGGGTCGTTACAATATGCCCCCTTGGGAACATTCATCCCCGAATGTCAAAAAGACTTATATGAGAGACACAAACATGACAATTTCAGCTACATAGAAATGCAACAATGCACTTAAACATCATTTCAAAATTTTCATCGTTAGTGTAAAATCATCATGAACTTGTCAAGTTAAAAATGAACATATGCAGTGACATGAGGGCTGAACTTAAGACTTGAGATCATATAAAGGACTTAGATCAATACCTTAGGCTTGAGTGGAGTGGAAAAGGTAAGGAAATTTCTTTTGCATGTCTGCTTCGGCATCCCATGTAGCACTCTCAACTTGTTGATTCCTCCCAAGGACCTTAACGGAAGCAACCTCTTTGTTTCTCAACCTCTTCACTTGCGTATCTAATATCTGAACTGGAAACTCTTCATAAGTCAAATTATCTTCAACAAAACCCACAACACCAAGAGGCATAATAGCATTCGGATCACCCACACATTTTCGCAACATAGATACATGAAATACCGGATGAACCAAATCTATTTCTCTAGGCAACTTCAACCTATAAGCTACCTTGTCAACGCTTCTCATCACCCTATAAGGACCACAATATCTTGGGACCAACTTGAACTTCTTACCAAAATGGATCACACCACTTCATGGGTGACACTTCAAATAAACCCAATCACCAACTCGGAATTCAAGATCCCGTTTCCTCACATCAGCATAGGACTTTTGGCGACTTTGTGCCGTCTTTAATTACTCTCTAATCATCCCAACCTTCTCAAAAGCCTCCATAACCAGATCTGGTCCTACCAAGGCCACCTCACCAACCTCAAACCACCTAATAGGTGATCTACAATGTCTACCATAAATAGCCTCAAATGGAGCCATACCGATACTAGAATGATAGCTATTGTTGTAGGCAAACTCAATCAATGGAAGATGATCGTCCCAACTAGCTTTAAGCTCTAACACATATGCTCTAAGCATATCCCCAAGGGTTTGGATGGTCCTTTCGGCTTGGCCATCCGTTTGAAGGTGGAAGTCCGTAGAAAGCTTAACTCATGTACCGAGACCCTTAGGAAAGATCTCCAAAAATGTAAAGTAAATTGAGCTCCACAATCCGGTATGATGGATAAAGGAACCCCATGCAATCTCACCAAGTCATGGATGCATAACCTTGCATAATCTTAAGCCCCATATGTTGTCTTAACCAGTACAAAGTGAGCTGATTTCATCAACCTATCGATCACAACCCAAATGGAATCAAAACCTTTTCTAGTCTTGGGCAACCCAACCACAAAATCCATATTAATCACTTCCCACTTCCAAGTCGGAATCTCTATGTCTTGGGCTAGGCCACCCTGCCTTTGATGTTTGCCTTTGACTTGTTGTCAACTATAACAACCAGAAACAAATTTGGCAATGTCCCTTTTCATGCTTCCCTACCAATACACCTCTCTCAAATCTCTATACATTTTCGTAGAACCAGGGTGGATAGAATAAGAAGAGTTATGAGCCTCGTCAAGGATCTTTTCTATCAAGCCATCAACACGCGGCACACACAACCTACCTTGGTACCTTAGGAACCATCTCTCCTTTGGGAGAAAACCTCCACCTTGCCCTCTTTCACCAAGGCCTTCAACTCTAACAAGGAGGGATCAAGATCCTGATTTGCCATCACCTCATCAACCAAAGAAGACATAGAACCACCCACAATGACAACATCACCACTACAAACCTCCTCCAATCTAACCCCCAACCTAGTCAACCGATGAGCTTCCCTAGCCATCTCCTTCTCACCACCGTGAACATGAGCTAGGCTTCCCATGGACACCCTACTCAAACATCCGCCACCACATTTGCCTTACCCGAATGGTAATGCACACGCATATCATAGTCTTTAAGAAGTTGTAGCCACCTGCTTTTTCTCAAGTTGAGATCTTTTTGAGTGAAGACATGTTGGAAGCTCTTATGATCGGTGAACACATCACCATGCACCCCATAAAAGTAATGGCACCAAATCTTTAATGCAAATACCACGACAACTAGTTCAAGATCATGGGTAAGGGTAGTTCTTATAAGCTATCACCTTACCATTTTGCATTAGCACACAACCCAAACCAACTCTTCAAGTATCACAATACACCACAAATCCCTCAAGCCCATCCAAGTAGAGACAATATAGGAGCGGACACAAGCTTATCTTTCAATGTTTGGAAGCTCCTCTCACTTTTATCGGTCCACATAAACTTAGACTTCTTTTGATTTAATTTTGTCATAGCGGAAGCAATAGAAGAGAACTCATTCATAAACCTCCGATAATACCCCTCTAAGCCCAAGAAACTCCTAATGTCCGACGGGGTCAACGGTCTAGGCCAATTTCTAATCACATCTGTCTTTTTATGATCCACCCTTATACCATCCCCTGACACCACATGCCCTAGGAAAGTAGTCTCCTTCAACCACAATTCATACTTTTCATATTTAGCATACAATTTCACCTCGCTCAATCTTTGCAACACAACCCTAAAATGAGCCCTATGCTCCTCCTCACCACAAGAATAGATCTAAATATCATCAATGAAGACCACAACAAAGGAGTCAATGTAGGGTTTGAAGACCCTATTCATAAGGTCCATGAAAATGGATGGTGCATTAGTCAATCAAAAAGACATCACAACAAACTCATAATGCCCATATCTAGTCTGAAATACCGTCTTGGGAATATCATACTCCCTCACCTTCACTTGATGATACTCAGACCGAAGATCAATCTTAGATAAATGGCTAGCCACTTGCAATTGGTCAAACAAATCATCAATCCTTGGAAGAGGATACCTATTCTTGATGGTGACCCTATTGTGTTGACGATAGTCAATACATATCTTAAGGGACCTATCCTTCTTTTTCACAAACAACACCGGTGCAACCCAAGGTGATTGGCTAGACCTAATGAACCCCTTCTCCAACAAGTCCCTCAATTGCTCCTCCAACTCCTTCAACTCCGCCGAGGCCATACGGTAAGGGGTAACAGAATTGGGTTAAGTATCAGGAAGAAGATCTATACCGAAATCCATTTCCCTTTCAGGAGGAGCAATGGGAAGGTCATTTAGATAGACATCAAGAAAACTCATTTACAACCAGAACCGACTCTATGGAAAGGACTTTGGACTCCACATCCCTAACCCTCACAAGATGATAAAGACATTCCTTAGAGATCATCTTACGGGCTTTAATTCAAGAGATTAATCTACCCTTGACCACGTCATCTTGACTCTCCCACTCAAGGATGAGTTTATTTGGAAATTTAAATTTGACCCTACGGGTTCTACAATCAATAGAAGCATAGAAGGCTTACAACCAGTCAATCCCAAGAATGACATCAAAATCAACTATGTCTAATCAACAAGATCACAAGGAAACACTTTATGCAAAGTGCAAATAGGACAACTTCTACAACCTTTTCTAGCAACAATAGATGCACCAATAGAAGTAGCACTTCATATGACTCATTCAACAACTCGAAGTCAAAATGGAACTTTTTGCCAACAAAGGGTGTGATAAAAGAACGAGTGACAATCAATGCATATACATCAAAGTCAAAGATTTTCAACATACCGGTAACGACATCGGGGACTTCATCAACCCCTTTCATCCAATGCAAAGCATAAAATCAATTTGCCTTGGGGAACCATCTTATCGGCCACCTCTCCCCGAAGGGAGCACATTAGCACCTTGAGGAAGAATCTCCTTACCCTTGTTGCAATTTCGAGGGCAATCTATTGCCTTATGCCCCATTTCTCCACAAACATAGAAAACACTGGTATCCCTCAGGCATGGGCCCCCATGACCCTTTCCACACTTTGGACACATATCAATAAGAGCCACACCCTTACCTCCTTGGGCCCTCAGAAAATCATTTGCAACCCTCTTTTGAAATACATGAGACGACCCTTGGCCCCGTTGGAATCGAATACTCCTTTTGGAACTTACTCTCAAAATGGGCCCTCTTGGCCTTATGACCCCTTTTCTTCCTCAATTTCTCCTCTTCCATTTGTTCGGCATAGGTCATCAAATGTGACAAGTCCATGTCACTAATCAACATGGTGAACTGTTATTCTTCACTAACCAAGTTGGAAACACCCATAACAAATTTGTTCATTCTCGACCTTGGGTTGCCAATCAAATGAGGAGCAAACTTTGGAAGTTAGGTAAACTTGAGGGCATACTCCCTCACACCCATGGGACCTTGTCTCAAATTCATAAATTCCACCAACTCAGCTTCCCTAAGTTCAAGGGGAAAGAACCGATTAAGGAAGGCCACCTTGAACTTCTCCCTTAGTACCACATAGTTGACTCCCTTTTCCTCCTTCCATTGGTTGTACCATATTTGTGCTACCCATTTGAGTTGGTAAGCCACTAACTCCGCCTTATCCTCTGGCCTTACATCCATAATAGACAAAATTTTGTAAACCTCATTAATGAATTCTTGAGGATCCTCACTCACCTTTGACCATGGAATTCTGAGGGATTTCTTCTCATGAAGTCTCTCACCTTGCAAAAGAAATTAAACAACAAAAATAAAAACAAAAGTAAAATACAAGAGAACTAAGCAATCAACACTTGAATTGACTACTATTGAAATCAAGTCAAAACATCGCCATAATCCCTGGCAACGGTGCCATTAATTTTGATCACACTCAAACAGTACCTCTCACTTCGAGGATAAAGCGATTGTTATCAAATATAAAACCTACCCATAGGTTAGGGTCGAATACCAAGGAATACGGGGTTTTGCCGCATTGATTCACCAACAATTATTTCAAGCATCAAATAACTCTATTCTCAATGAAAGGGGGGTTTGTAATGATTTCTAAGAAACTAAAACTATAATAATAAGCGAAGAGACAATCAAATTGGAGAGCGACTTGGGGAATTGTGTTCCCCATGATTCACTAACTCAATCACCCCGGACAACACAACCTAAATTAGGACATTGCATGCAGAATGGTAACTTCGATTCTTCCAACTCTTGGGCAAAGGTGAAGGTCGAATTTCACTATATTGCATAGCCGGCAACCATAGTGTGCCAAACTATCCATTACCTATTGTCCTAGTCAACCTCTCCTAGGTCGAGTTTGGTTGATTAGACGAGAACACACCAATCGAATTCTGTCACCCATTTCCTTTTCCTATTCATCACTACCTTGATCGGGATCATGACACTAGGGGGGTTAATGTTGGCCACCAATTAAGAACAAGCAAAATGAAGGAAAATAGATAATACATGTAAATAACCAACTCAAGAAATGCAAATAATCTAAGTTTTTCAAGCTAGCTAGTCATTGTTCCCACAACATCCAAATTGTAAGGGTTTAGCTACTCATGACTTGATAAAGAAAAAAGCAATAAATGAAATATACATAGTTGAGAAATTACCCAAGAAGAATGAAGAACAATAAAACCACCTTTGAATTTGTATTCATAAGTTTGATTGATGAAATTAAATTCCAAGTGATTCTAATCTCTTAATTTGAGTCTCAAACTAAAAACCCTAATTTTACACTTTAAAACCCTATAATAATCTAAGAACTAAGAGCTTCTCTCTCTAAAAATCTCTAAAACTATATAAGATCTTCTAAAACCCTAACATACACTGTTTACACTATTTACAAAAAGGTCCTCAAAATAATTAGAAAATTCAAGATGGTAGCTGCTACGGCTCATAGCTATGGTTCATAGGGTGACGTACGAGCCATAATCGGGCTTTCATTATTAGCAATTGGCTTTTTGGACTTGGCAGCTATGGTTCACACCTATGAGTCATAATCTGGTCTACAAGTAGTAGTCTGGTCTGCGACTCATAGTGCCATCTCATTGTCCATGCTTGTAGTTCTTGGTTCAATTTTCATCAAAACTGTTAATCGCGATGAGGCGCCTTCTACTAGTCGTAGTGAGGACTACAACTTCTACCTTGAGCTCATATGGCTGAACTTCAAATTCTTAGATTTGGTTTTGGAAAGTGTTAATTGCTACGATCATCCTTAACGGCTCGTAGCTTGGGCTACGACTCGTAGTTGATCTCGTAGATCCTCAAATTCAACAAGATCTACTACTTTTCCCAAAATCCAGCCAACCTGTATTTTTTGCATAAATAAACTTAAAACACATAAAAACAAAAAAAAGTCGCATTGAGAACACACAAAGTCGCTTGTATTAGGCACCAAATGTGCTGTATTTCTATAGCACATCACATAACTACGGGACATGTGATCTTGAGTTAGCTGCGATAGTGTTTTCCTTAAAGATTTGGAGACACTGCATGGGGTGCATTTTGATGTTTTCACTGACCATAAATATTTGAAATATGTTACTACTCAATGGGATCTTAACTTGAGGCAAAGGAGATGGTTGGAACTCCTTAAGGATTATGTCATAAGTATTATCATCCCAGCAAGGCAAATATTGTAGTTGATGCCCTTACTTGGCTATCTATGGGAAGTGTAGCTCATTTTGATGAAGGGAAGAAAGAGTTAGTGAAAGATGTTCACTATTTGTCTAGATTGGGTGTTATGTTGCCCGACTCCAATGATGAGGGTATTCATATTCATAATGGGGCTGAATCTTTTGTAGTTTTTGACATTAAGGCTAAACATGATCTAGATCCATCATTGGTTGAGTTGAAGAAGTTGATTGTCGAAAAGCAGATTGTAGTTTTCTCCAAAGAGGGAGATGTTATGCATCGGCATCAAGATTGGTTATGTGTTCCGTATGTGGATGATCTTAGGAGAGTTTTCATGAGTGAAGCCTATAACTTTCATCATTCTATTCACCCAGGATCTACTACGATGTGTAGGGATTCAAAAGGAAGTGTATTGGTGGCATGGTTTGATTGTCAACAAATGAAGGTAGAGCATCGAAGGCCCAACGCTTTGACTCAAGATATTGAGATTCCTACTTGGAAGTTAGAACATATAAACATGGATTTTGTGGTGGGGTTTCCTTGGACCTAAAGGCAATTTGACTCAATTTGTGTTATTATTGACCAGATGACTAAGTCGGCTCATTTCCTACTGGTCAAGACTACCTTTAGTCAAAGATTATGCAAGGTTGTACATCCAAGAGTTGGCGAGGTTGTACACTGTGCCTAGGTCTATCATATCGAAGAGTGGCACCCAATTTACTTCTCACTTTTAGAGGTCGATCTAAAGAGGACTTGGTACTTTGGTGAAGTTGTGTACCGCTTTTCTTCCTCAAATTGATGGACTAGCCGAGAGGACAATTCAAACTTTAGAGAACATGTTGAGGGCTTATGTCTTGGAATTCAAAAGTAATTAGGATGATCATCTTCTACTCATTGAGTTTGCTTATAATAATATCTTTCATGCTAGCATTGGTATGGCATTGTTTGAGGCTTTGTATGGAAGGAGGTGTAGATCACCATAAGGTGGTTTGAGTTGGAAGAGATGGCCTTGATTGGCCCAGATTTGTTATTGGAGGCTATGGAGAAGGTGAATTTGATTAGGGAGAGCTTGAAGACAGCCCAAAGTCGCCAAAAGTCCTATTTGGATGTTAGAAGGATAGATCTTGAGTTCCATATTAGTGATTCTATATGTGAAGAAATCACCTATGAAGGGTGTACTGCATTTTTCTAAGAAGGGAAAGCTGAGTCCCCGGTATCTAGGCCCATATAAGATTGTCGAGTAGATTGAGAATGTGGCATATAGGTTGGAATTGCCTCCGGATTGGAGTTCTATCTACCCAATTTTTCATGTCTCTATGTTGAGGAAGCTTGTTGGTGATCCTAGTATCATTGTGCCTTTGAAAGGTAATGAGGTTCAAGAGAACTTGTCTTATGAGAAAGTTCCAATTGAGATCTTGGATAGGCAAGTACAGCGGCTTCGTAACAAGGATATGGCTTTGGTCAAGGTTCTTTGGAGAACAACATGCGGATAGTGCTACATGGGAGGTGGAGTTGGAGATGATGAAATGATATCCCCATCTTTTCCCATCTATTCAAGCCTAAGGTATCAAGTTTCTTCTTTTCCAAGTGGTCCTATTTCTTTCGCTCTTGAGTTTCATGACATGACATGTATACATGTGCACTAAAATGATTTTTAAGATGTTTTGAATGATTTGAATACATTTTGATAACGTTATGATTTTCAAGTAATGAAATTTGATTGTATCTTGTGTTTAAATGTTTCATGTTCTAAGTGAAACCTTTCAAGCCTTGTTCTAGCACAATCGAGGATAAATGTTCCCAAGGGGGAGATGATGTAAGAATTCAGATTTTGCATGATCTTAATAGATCTTGGAAATTTGGTTCCGAAAAGTTTTGGACCAAGGTGACGCCTCATGAAAGACTTCACAGTCCGTGTTAGGCTATATGGACTGTATGAAGCCTCCTTGAAGTGGGCCTTGGCATTGTGTGGGGTGTGTGGCCTTCAATGTGGATTTTAGAACTAAGACATATAATACATAGACCCCGCACGGCAAGGAATCCGGGTTATCAAAGGATTTCCTGCGATTATTTCGAGTATGGGTGTGAGGCTTAATAGACTATATGGTAACCTTGGCCTTCAAAATCCACAGTTTTGAAGCCAACGAATGTCACAGGACGATCCCACTTACCGTATGACCCTTCACGGTTCATGAGGTCCCCCGTATAGGTGCCAGAGTGAAAATTTTCTAAGTATTGGATCGCCATCTCGAAACTTTGTCGTGAAGGATTTTTCTAAGTAAAGTGGTATAGAGGAGTATACAATCCGTATACCTTTTGTATGGACCATAAGACCAACCATATGGATGCCTACAAAGAATTTTTCTCTCTTGGACTTTCGAGAGGAGAGTTTTCTAATTGTTGGATCACGGAGCAAGTCTACGGTCAGTATACATCATCATGGGCCGTATACCCCTCTTTGTGACCCCTGACTTCAATTTTTCTACTCGTTTCATTAATGGCGTTTCATAATTATGGTCTATCCTAAGGGTCTTTTGTGACTTTCTATGCTATCTAAAGACTTTCAAATGATCTATACTTTATTTCTCTCATTCAAATTCACTTTTACACTTAGAATCCTCTCAAGTAACACTTAAGTACTCTTGTGAAGACTAAGTTTGGCAATCAAGGGAAAACCCTTTTCTTCATCAAATTTCTTCTTGAATCTTCTTCATTAGCTAAGATATGTGGGATTAATTCTTGGTTCCTTTCAAGTAAGAAGACCCCAACCTCTTTTCACTTGAATTTCATGAAATGTTTCTTACTTTAGATATGGTTTTTGAAGATTATTGTTTATTAAATTCAATTGAAGTATGGGCTATGTTTTATTGTTGATTTTAAATTTATTTAAGATTAATATGTTGAATTACATTATTATTACAAAGATTTGATATGCATTGTCCCTTTAAAGTTTGATCCAAGCATGGGTAATCAATCTTATGAATTGAATGTGGATTTTACTTATGGATTTACTTGAATTTCATATTATAGTGTTAATTTTAGATTGAATCTACATTACCTATTGCTATTCACATATCATTCATAGCATATGCATTCATGGGCATTAGATTTTATGAAGTTTACGAAGTGGGTCAAGCCCAATTATATTTATGCATATGATAAGATTATTGTTATGCCAAGAATGTGATCACATAAATGTCGATTATTATTGGCTCTTTAAGTATCTTGGGTGGTTGCACCATATTGTTGAGTGCATGAGATATTCCTATGCATGAAAAAGTATGGATTGAATTATGACTTGGGTTTTTAGCGCAAGTAATAATTATGAATAATGTTTGGATTTTAAGCCTAAATGTGCATTGAAATGGTTTGAAATGACTAATGCCTCTTTTGAAAGCACGTATATGTACTCTCATGAGATGTTTGACTTAGCACCAATGGATTGGGGGCTTTAGGGCTATCCAAAAGGGTTCTATTCCTTTCCTTGAACTATGTGCTAGCATAGCTATATGGTAGCCATTACCGAAATGATCGGGTCG
>JAPFFP010044058.1:0-12718 GCA_026153255.1 Solanum medicagineum
AGCACATGGACTCGCCTTCCAGGTAGGCTAGGCTTTTCTCACCTCTAGACTTAGTTGAAATACATGTATCTTGGGAGTTGTTTGTGGGTGAAAGTCCTGAGTAAGATCTGTATATATGTCATGATACTGATTGTTAGTTATATTTTTTGCTATGCATTTTAACTTTGTTGTCATGAGTTGTTAACACATGTTTTCCAGGATAGTTGTTGTACTTAGCATATGGGTTGACTACACTTATTTGGGGATACTTGTAGTTGTTCTGGACCGTATTAGATGCGAACACTACAGTATCAGAGTTCTGGCACTGTAGAACTACTATTAGTCACGGTAAAGGTTGGACAAGGGCTAATGCCCTGTAACTGTTATGTATTCTGGCTTAACTTCTATTTGTAGGGATATATAGCCTAATGCTACTATGATACGCTGGATGTGAGGTTGGTTGTTCATTACACGTCATACTGTGGGCCGACTATGGTATAAATATGGTTCCAATGGGATAATTTATTCTAGATACATATGATACAGTCGTGTTGTAGATCAGTTTGGTATAGATATGACTTCTACTGGACTTAGTTGTTCTGGATACTTATGATATACCTGTTGATACCTAGGTCTAGGACCCTGTTGTTTATTCTCTGACTCGTTGTTCTCTCGGGGCCTTAGCCTAAGCTTCAGGCGATGCTGCCTTAGATACACTCTGCACAGAGCCCCGCAGATACTTGGTTGATTATCTATATTTACTCAAAGTACTTGTGATTGACAGGAACGTGGTGTAGTTGGCTTTGGGTGGCATGACCCTACATTAGCATGTGAGATATATACTTATGTATACAGTTGTCAGTCCTTGTACATTTGTTATCCTTACTTGAGGTTGGATTAGCTAGCGTTAGATGAGGAATAGTGAGATATGAATGTGTGGGATGGATTGTGTAGTATATATACATGTTGTAAGTGTCGTTCCACATGTTCACTTTGGGCACGATAGACTTCGGAGTTCCGGATCCGGACAGATTGGTTGAGTGAGGGACTGTTTCGATACCTCGAGCCTAGATGATGTTCCCTGTCACTATTCGAGCTCCGATGGTCACATCCCAGTTTCTGAGACCCGAGAGTCGTGCCCCGTGGTCCGAGTCCGAAGACTACGACTGAGATGCCGGGTGGCAGATGCCGATTCTGAGGTCCGACCACCTATTGATTATTCTTGGGTTCGAGGCCTAGTTGACTATTCTTGGGTTCAAGGCACTATTGATTATTCCTGGGTTCGAGTCCTAGTTGATTATTCTTTGGTTCGAGGCTCTATTGATTATGTTAGGGGGATTCTTTCTCCCGCGGGGGATACATCCCACCGTCATTTATATTGTCATACCATCTGGCCCTGGCTGACTGCCCCGACGGGAGGCCAGGTCGGGAAGGGGGTTTGAGGCCCTGTGTGACTATTAGTGGTTCGAGCCCCCATGTGATATTGGTTACTAGATAGGTCGAGGACCTGGTTTATTACCTGTGGATCCACACTCCTATATACACCCTAATTGTGCGTGGGTGTATCTTTTGGGCTTATGGGGACTCAGAGGGCATCCACGCTTTGATACTAGGGCCTTACACCCACGTACAGTTAACCCCTGGATCATGTGATATTGGTAGTTGGGTTCCCTAGTGGTTTCATAAGCTCTGCGGTGTTTCCATCAGCTAGATTGTGCGCGAGTGTACCTCCTGGGCTTATGGAGACCCAGTCGGCATATAGTAATAGCTATTAGGGCCTTGCACCCGCATACAACACTATGTCGTAGCCTGGTGACAGTTGTGGTTTGGGCCTACTCGTGTTTCGTCATCTAGTATCATTGTACACCACTTAGGTTGGTTCAGCTGGGGTTCAATGATTCTTCAAACATGCTTACTCCGTGATGAGAGTTCAGATTTGCTAGATTTACCATAGTTCTCTATATCTGAGCCTTCTATATTCATAGTACTTCACTCGTTCAACCGATGATGCCTACTGGGTGCCTGTTACCGGTACTCACCCCTACATTTTTGTATCTTCCCATGGTGCAGGTCCAGGAGCTAACCAAAGTCACTGAGTTAGGGGTTTACAGGTGATTCAGGAGACATTGGTGAGCATCAGCAGCTCTGGATATTCTGCAGTCTCTTTCTGTTTTGATGGCTATATTTTGTATTCAGACACTGCCTTCTATATGTAGTTTGGATTGCATTTATAGATTGTCATTCTAGTTATGTGCATAGATATGTATATTTTATCTTAAGTCTATAGTAGCTCTGTACAGTTGACTTCCAGGTTCTGGGTAGGTTTCGGTAATTTATATTGTTGTGTTGTCTATGATTTGACTAGAGAGTTAGGACAGGTAACCCATGGCTTGGGTATTTGGCTTGCCTGTAGGTGGGATCTAACAGGCACCATCATGATTGGAACCGAGTCGTGACATTCAATCAATTAATAAGAAGAAGATTAAGTAGAATAATAAAATATCAATGGGCTATCATAATCACTGTCATAGAATAATACGAAGAAGTATCTCAATAGGAAAGAAGGGGAAAATAAACAATCCCGACACTAACCATCAACTGTCTATGTCTACGAAGCCTCTATGACTAATATCTAGGAAGATACCATAACAGGCCATGGCTAACACAATCAAAGAAAAATACTGAAACAAAGCTAATGAAATAATCATCCTTCGAATGCAGGGGAAGACTCACCATGGTCTGAAATAGTGAGCTTTGAACCTCAACGATTAGGCTGTTGAAGTCCTCTGTCTACAGAATTTGCATCCTAAAACAATGCAGCGCCAAAGGGTCGTTAGTACGTGGGATGTACTGTATGTAAAATGGGCTAAAGTAAACAATTTGCAATAACAATAGCTCATCAATCACGCATCCTCAACTCAAAGTAATGGACAGAATTCTATTATCTCACTATCCATCAAGACATCATACAATTACATCGACGTCAGAGTACTATCAACAAGGAAACCTATCTGGAAGTTTCTATAACTGACAACCACCACCTATGAGCCTGGTGATGATACAGCGAATAGATGTCGCTGTCACATCCGTCTGGTACCTTGCCAGGGTACAGGACCAGTCTGTCGGGATCCCAAAAGAAGTCTATCAAGTCCACACGGGACAAAGGAAACATCCGCTTTCGCGGTCCAATTCTCTCCTACGCTAGCCACGTAGTTAATGGGTACGAACGAGACTCACTCTTACATATTTCAGTGCTAATACTCCTCCCAGGACTCAATATGATCATAAGTTTATCAAGGTCAGACTGGTTATACAGCCAACCCCCCTCTCAGGCAGGGTCCTCCTCTCATCTATCATTCTATCAACTCAAGAAATAAATTCTTCCTCTCAAACTCTTATCTAAAACTCATTTAAACCTCAAGGATATCACTTTCATCTATTTCAGCTATCACAACACTCATCTCAAGACTCAGACTTCATCTATCATCATATTCAAACAATCAAGGCTCTAGACATTACTCCTAAGTTCGTTTTTGCAGTGTTAAACAAGGGGAAAACATGCAATTTAGGTAACAGTCATACAATAATGCATATAATCAATAGTTACAAGCATAATGATCATCAATTTGAGATAATATCTACTCCCTCCGTCTCATTTTAATTGAATTTATGAGCTAATGCACACATTAAGAAAAATATTCAAAGACAAAATTTTAATTATATTTTCCACTATTACCCTTTGTGGAGTCATAAATATGTAGTGTAATTTATCTCCTAGAAAATATAAAACTTCAATAAATAAAAGGGCAAATATGAAAAAAGTTTCAAACATGCATCTTGAACTTTGAACAATTCAATTATTTTGAACCTTGTAAAAACCCTCAAAAATTCAATTAATTTGAGACAAATGGAGTATAAATTAAAGATAATGTTTAAGAAATAAAGAAAAGGTTCAAGAAATAAAGATAATGTTCAAGACGTTCTTCAAGAATCACTACTCAAGACCCATCAACTAGTACTTTACAACTTAGTCTACACATTGGGGCACATGGAAGGACAATTCCATATTTTTGGGTAGCCTTACATACCTGGAATTGAAGATCGTACAAACTCTCAGCAAGAATTGAACTCAAATTGGAATTCCTCAATCCCTCTTCTTCTTCTCCTCTCAAAACTTACGTTTTTGCCTTAAAAAGTTGTGGGTTTTGAAACCCTTTCGTAGGAAATAAGCCTTAAATCCACATTTTGGGGTATTAAAATAGGTTAGGAAGGACCAAAATGCCCTTCCCAAAATTAAAAGAAAAAGTATGAAAATATTTACACTGGTCCGCATCGCGCCAGGGCGCAAACCAGTGCATTTTTGCTTTTATTCGCAACTTCTCAAATCCCGTTGAAAAATTGAAAAACATAATAAGTGTAGCTGCGCGTTCTGCCCGCGTTACGCCAAGGATGTGGACAGACACTGCCCAGACAAAAATTAGCAAAATTTTTATTTTGCTCTGATTTCTCTTAAATCGGGTCGAAACCATTTTCTGACTCAATTTTCCGCGCTGATCGAAAATCTGGTCTCGAATTTTCCATCAGAGCTTTGCAAGATGCATTGTGCACATGATTACATTTTAGCATCTCCCTCTTGGGATCATTCGTCCTCTAATGATGAACAAGGATAGAATAAAAGCACGAGTAACCTCGAAACTCACCTCATTCCTCACTCGGGAACTCTCGAACTCTCGCTATCCATCACCTACCTATCTCAATCTTAGGCTCGGGAATAGAATCAATGCATCAAATGAAAAAGGAAATTTCAATAGCGTTATGAATAGGGATATTACCTCAAACATCAACGTTATTTGGCATGAATAGGTGCGGGTATTTGAGTTTCATTGCTTCCTCAGCTTCCCACGTAGCTTCCTCAACAAATTGATTCCTCCGTAGGACTTTAACGGAGGCTATCTCTTTATTTCTCAACTTACGAACTTGTCGATCAAGGATCTAGACTGGAATTTCTTCTAAGATAGGCCATCCTTCACTCCCGTCTCTCAACAAGAATTGCTAAGGCAGGATCCCCCAAACACTTCTTTAGCATTAATAATTGGAACACCAGGTGAACTTTATCTAGCTCGGAAGGCAGGCCTAACTTATAAGCAACCTTCTCAATCCTTCTTATAATTTGATACAGTCCGATATAATGGGGACTCAGCTTTCATTTCTTCCCGAACCTCATGACACCTTGCATGGGTGACACCTTCAATTACACCCAATCATCTACCTCAAATTCCAAGTCTCTTATTCTCACGTCCGTATATGACTTTCTGGCGACTCTGGGTTGTTTTCAACCTTTCTCTGATGACTTTCACCTTCCCCATAGGTTGGTGTACGAGATCAAGTCTAATCAACTCAGCTGCACCAACCTCAAACTAGCCATCCAGTGATCTACATCGCCTCCCGTATAATGCCTCATATGGGGCCATCTGAATGCTGGCATGGTAGCTATTATTGTATGCGAACTCAAGCAATGGTGGATGATCAGCCCAATTTCCCTTGAAATCGATGACACACGCTCTCAACATATACTCCAAAGTTTGAATGGTGTGCTCTGCCTGCCCATCTATCTGAGGATGAAAAGTTGTGCTCAGATTCACCTTTGTACCCAATCCCTTCTGGAAAGATCTCAAAAATTAAGAGGTGAATTGAACTCTTCTGTCCGAGATGATAGACAAGGGAACCCTATGCAACCTCACAATCTCACGAATATACGGTCGGGCATACTCCTCAGCAGTGTAAGTTGTCTTGATTGCCAAGAAGTGGCTGATTTTGTTATCCTATCAACAATCACCCAAATCGAATCGTGTTGCTTTCGGGATGTTGGTAAGTCAATAATGAAATCCATGTTTTGTCTCCCACTTCTATTCTAGAATTTCAAAGTTCTGAGCTAACTCACATGGTTTCGGATGTTGAACCTTAACCTGTTGACAATTGGGGCACTTAGATACAAATTCAGCAATGTCTTTCTTCATCCTATTCCACCAATAGACTTCCCTCAAATCATTGTACATCTTGGTAGAACCGGGGTGAATAGAATATCTGGAGCTATGAGCTTCAGCCATGATTCTGTCTCAGACACTATCAACATCCGGCACACACAATCTTCCTTGATATCTCAATACCTCATCTCCCCCTTTGGAGAAAACCATTACCTTCTGCTTGTGAACCGCTTCTTTCAATTGAAACAAGACAAGGTCTTGGTCTTGCTTCTCCTTCACCTCCGACACTAAGGATGAAGCAAAACCATTCTGAACATTTACCCGGCCTTTGTTGTTCTGCTCAAGTTGCACTCCCAGTCGAGCCAATCTATGAACTTCTTTAGCTAGTTCTTTCTTCCCTTCCTCCACATGGGCAATGCCACCCATGGACATCCTGCTAAGAGCATCAGCAACAATGTTAGCCTTACTTAGGTGGTAGAGAATGTTCATATCATAATCCTTGAGCAAATCTAGCCATCTTCTCAGTCGCAGGTTGAGCTCTTTCTGGCTGAACACATACTACAAGCTCTTGTGGTCAGTGAACACGTCCATATGCGCTCTATACAAATAGTGATGCCAAATCTTAAGTGCGAATACCACCTCTTCCAATTCAAGATCATGAGTCGGGTAATTCTTCTTGTGGACCTTAAGTTGTCTGGAAGCATAAGCTATCAATTTCCCTCTTTGTGTAAATACACAACCCAATCCTACTCGAGATGCATCACAATATATCACGAAGTCTTCCATCCCGTCTGGCAAGGTCAAACACTAGTATCGTAGTCAATCTAGTCTTTAACTCCTGAAAGCTCTTTTCACATGCCTTAGATCACTGAAATTTGGCCTGCTTCTGAGTCAGCTTAGTCAATGGGGCTGATAGAGAAGAGAAGCCTTCAACAAATCTGTGATAGCCTGCTAAACCCAAGAAGCTTCTTATTTCTGTTGGAAAAGTTGGTCTTGGCCAATTCTTGACCGCCTCAATCTTCTGAGTATCCACTAGGGCCATGGATTTGAAAACAAAACTCATACTTTGAGAATTTCGCATGCAACTCATGATCTTTGTGTGTTTGCAAAACCACTCTAAGGTGATTAGCGTGCTCCTCTTCACCCTTAGGATATACCAGAATATCATCGATAAACACAATCACGAATATATCAAGATAGGGTCTGAATACTTTGTTCATAAAGTCCATGAAGGCTGGGGGTGCATTTGTCAACCCGAAGGACATGACCAAGAACTCAAAGTGGCCATACCGTGTCCTGAAGGTTGTCTTTGGGATGCCACTTTCCCTTACCTTCAACTGATGATAACGCGATTTGAGGTCTACCTTGGAGAAACACGTAGCACCCTGAAGTTGGTCAAATAGATCATCATCCTGGGAAGAGGATATTTATTCTTTATTGTGACTTTGTTCAACTGTCGGTAGTCTATACACATTCGGAGAGACCCATCTTTCTTACGCACTAAAAGGACAGGAGAACCCCAAGGTGAGACACTAGGCCTTATGAAACCTTTCTCTGGCAAGTCTTTCAATTGTTCTTTCAATTCTTTCAACTCTGTGGGGGCCATTCTATAGGGTGGAGTTGAAATGGGTTTGGTCTGGGGAAGAACATCAATCCCAAAGTTAATCTCCCTATCAGGAGGGACTCTAGGAAGATCGTCAGGAAACACCTCGGGAAACTCATTTACAATTGGGACTGACTCAAGAGTAGCAAATTCAACATCATCAGACTTAACTCTCACGAGGTGGTAGATGCAACCTTTGGAGACCAACTTCTTACCTCTAAGATAAGAGATGAATTTTCCCTTAGGGGCAACAGAACTCCCTCTCCACTCAGAGACAGGCTCATTAAGAAATTAGAACTTAACAATTCGGGTTCTACAGTCAACAGAGGCATAACAGGCGTGAAGCCAATCCATGACTATTATTACATCAAAATCCACCATCTCCAACCCTACCAAGTCATATAAGGTGACTCTATTATAAATAGACACTACACAATCCCTGTAAACTCTCTCAGCTATGATAAACCACCAGTAGGAGTAGAAAAAGAACAAGGTTCAGGCAAACACTCTGGAAGAACCCCAAACTTACTAGCCACATAAGGGGTCACAAAAGACAAGGTGGCACCCGGATCAATTAATGCATAACAATCAAGGGAAAAGGCTCGAAGCATACCCGTGACAACATCTGGTGCAGCCTCCTTCTCCTTTCAAGTACCCAAAAAGAGGTGATTCGTCCCACCTTCTGTACCAGTAATAGCACCTCTCTGTTGATTGTCATTGGAGGGGTTGCGGATGACTATGGTCTGCTGCTCCCCTTACCTCGCCTCCTCTTGAGACACTCAAAACTGAAGTGACCAATCTGTCTGTATAAATAACAAACATCTCTTCCCACACGGCATTTACCTAAATAAAGCTTACTGCACTTGACACAAGGTGGCTTTCCCCTCGTGCCTTGAGTCACACTGGCCTGAGATTGGGCACCCGGAGCCCTGAAATTCTGTAACCCTGCGATTTCTAATCATACCTATTTGACTGCACGGGCACACTAACTATAGACTGTGCAGGATGAGATGATCTCCTCTGAAAGTAGGACTTGTTGCCCTTATCTGCCGGCTAGGCTCATGTCCCGCTGATTTCACCTTTCTGCTCATCTGCTCTTCTCTGTCTTTCTTATTGTTCTCCTCTGTCTGTTAGGCATACACCATAAGTCTGGCAATGTCCATGTTTGGAATCAGTAAGGAAGCCTTACACTCTTTTTGCACGTGTCTGCCCAGACCAGAAACGAACTTCCTTATCCTTGTCCTCATGTCTTTCACCATCTCTGGAGCATACCTGGATAGCTTGATGAACCTGAGGTTGTACTCTTTCATGGTCATCCCTCCCTGCTTCAGATTTACGAACTCATCCACCTTCACCTCCCTCAACTCTTGAGGAAAGAAATGGTCAAGAAAGGCTGTCTCGAACTCTTCCCAGGCTGCAGACTCTTTGCAACATACTTCAGTTGGTAGAAGGCAAGCTCAACTCCCTCGATCTCATCCCCTACATCGTCTTCAGACCTTATACATCTCATCAATAAAGTTCTGTGGGTCTTCTTCCACCTTCGACCCCGTATACACTGGCGGGTTCATCCTTAGAAGGTCTCTAAGTCTAGTTACAACTGAGGCCTCTTGTGAGCTAGAGCTAAGAGCTTGGCAACCTTGGTTGTTCCCCTGGGAGGCCACCAACTGTGTCAGCATGGCGATGGCTCCCCTAAATTCTGCCTCGGTAGTGGGAGCTGGCTGGGGCTGAGCAGGGGACACCCGTGGGACCTCAGCAGTCCTAGCGGGTCATCCCCGTCTCCTAGTCTCGATCTGAATTGGGGCCTCGGGTTGAGCATTCTCAGGAGCTAGGGATGGGGCATCTCTCTAAGCGGCGGTTTTCTTCGGCGGCATTTTCTGTAAGCGTAAAAGGCGCGAGTTAAAATAAGATTTCTATAAGGTTAAACTCTATCGCACGAACTCAGATCATAGAAGAATGTAACATTTCCTAATGTTCTATAGCCTCCTACTTATGAAGTGTGGTGCAAAACACATGCACTCATAAACAAGACTCTACTAGACATGTCTTCATAGACTCCCTAGGACACTCGAATTCTGTGCTTTGATACCAAGTTTGTCACACCCTAGGAGGGTACCCTAGGCGTAGCTAGCACTCGGAGACTATTGCTAGTCACCAAGCGAACCACCTAGTCTCATTGCATTCGTTCAATCAATTCATAAGCGGAAGATTTAATAGAATAATACCCTATCAATGGGCTGTCATAATCACTGTCATAGAATAATACGAAGAAGTATCTCAATAGGAAAGAAGTGGGAAATAAACAATCTCGACACTAACCATCAACTGTCTATATCTACGAAGCCTCTATGACTAACATCTAGGAAGATACCATGACAGGCCATGGCTACCACAATCAAAGAAAATACTAAAACAAAGCTAATGAAATAATCATCCTCTGAATGCAGGGGAAGTCTCACCATGGTCTGAAATAGTGAGCTTTGAACCTCAACGATTGGGCTGCTTAATTCCTCTGTCTACAGAATCTGCATCATAAAATGATGCAGCGCCAAAAGGGCGTTAGGACGTGGGATGTACTGTATGTAAAATGGGCTAAAGTAAACAATTCGAAATAACAATAGCTCATCAATCACTCATCCTCAACTCAGAGTAAAGGACAGAATTCTATCACCTCACTATCCATCAAGACATCATACAATCACATCAACGTCAGAGTACTATCAACAAGGAAACCTTCTGGAAGTTTCTATAACCGACAACCACCACCTATGAGCCTGGTGATGATACAACGCAGAGATGTCGCTGCCATATCCATCTGGTACCTTGCTAGGGTACAAGACGAGTCTGTTGGGGATCCCAAAAGAAGTCTGTCAAGTCCTCTGTGGGACAAAGGAAACATCCGCTTTCGCGGTCTAATCCTCTCTTACGCTGGCCACGTAGTTACAGGGTACGAGCGGGACTCACTCTTACCCATTTTGGTACTAATTCTCTTCCCAAGACTTAATATACTCATAAGTCTATCAAGGTCAGGCTTGTTATATAGCCAACCCCTCTCTCAGGCAGGGTCCCCCTCTCATCTATCATTCTATCAACTCAAGAAATAAATTCTTCCTTTCAAACTCCTATCTAAAATGCATTTAAACCTCAAGGATATCACTTTCATCTATTTCAGCCATCACAACACTCATCTCAAGACTCAGACTTCATCAATCATCACATTCAAACAATTAAGGCTCTAGACATTACTCCTAAGTTCGTTCTTGCAGTGTTAAACAAGGAAAAAACATGCAATTTAGGTAAACAGTCATACAATAATGCATATAATCAGTAGATACAAGCATGATGATCATCAATTTGAGATAATATATATAAATTAAAGATAATGTTTAAGAAATAAAGAAAAGGTTCAAGAAATAAAGATAATGTTCAAGAAGTTCTTCAAGAATCACTATTCAAGACCCATCAACTAGTAATTTACAACTTAGTCTACACATTAGGGCACATGGAAGGACAATTTCATGTTTTTTGGTAGCCTTTACATACCTGGAATTGAAGATTGTACACACTCTCAACAAGAATCGAACTCAAGCTTGGAATTCCTCAAACCCTCTTCTTCTTCTCCTCTCAGAACTTACGTTTTTGCCTTAGAAAAATATGGGTTTTAAACCCTTTCGTACGAAATAAGCCTTTAAAACACGTTTTGGGGTATTAAAATAGGTTGAGAAGGACCAAAATTCCCTTCCCGAAATTAAAAGAAAAAGTCTGAAAATATTTACATTGGTCCACGTCGCGCTAAGGGCGTGGACCAGTGCATTTTCGCTTTTATTCGCAAATTTTCAAATCCCGTCGAAAAATTGAAAAAAATAAGAAGTGTAGGTGTTTGTTCTATCCGCGAAGTGCCAAGAACGCGGACAGACACTGCTCGGACAAAAATTAGTGAAATTTTTATTTTACTCCGGTTGCTCTTAAATCGAGTCGAGACCATTTTTAACTCGATTTTCCGCGCTGATCGCAAATCCGATCTTAGATTTTCCATCGAAGCTTTGGAAGACGCGTCGTGCGCACTATTACTTTTTAGGAGCGTTTCGGTAATTTCATGGGGTGTTACATCACAGTTAGAAAATTCTAGAATTCATTTCTTATGCACTTTCTTTCCTTCCGGCATGTGGGGTCTTACAATATATCTGCTTAAGCAGGCAACTATCGATTGACGTGTCTGCTTTTGTTGCTTATTTTTATTTTATCGTTTCTACTAATTATGTCCTCAATTGCTTCAACTGTGATCACTACAATAAATTTCATTATCCGAAACAAATTATTTCACTGATTAATCATATTTCGTCACCAAAGATTTTTTGTGATGAAAAACATTTCGTCAATCAATCGTCTCTAAATGTGGGTCGCTAAAAGTATACAAAGGTGATTTAGTGTGTCGTCACTAAAAAAGTTATATTAACTACGAAAAGTAAAATTGTCCCTTTTTGTGTCAATATTTAAAAATTATTAACACTGACAAAACTACCTCATCACTAATTTTTTAATTCAATTAGTGATGGCATGAATTGTCTCTAAAATTGCATATATTTCGTAGTTAAAGAAAATTAGTTTCGTCTTACACGCAAAAATATATTGTCCCTGGATGTATAAATTAGTGACAATTTTGCTTGTAAAAGAATAGCTTACAATTTGGTAGTTGAAACTTATCATGTCGTCGCTAAAATTAATATTGTTAGTGACAATAAAATTGTCATCATAATTAGTGACAATATTTGTGATAGAATAAAAATTTAATTCATAATGAAAGATTGAATTACATTATTGATCATAACACAATATTAGTACAAAGATTATATTATATTCCAAAGATATTCAATTTAAGACAAGATAATGTTCTACGATTAAATTGTAATTATAAAAAATTTAATGTAATTTAACCATTGCATTCTTCTCCTATCTTGTGAATCCTTCCACTTATTTGAAGTGGGAAAAAATAGAGCTATTATTTCTAACTTGATTGATAGCACGATCAAAATTATTGCTACACAACTTGTGCATAAAAAAAATGAAGAGAAGTTAAACATGTTGAGAAGGAGATCACAGATTCATAACCATCAACAATTAGATGACTTGAGCAACCAAGTTCATCAGATCAAGA
>JAPFFP010044059.1:0-12717 GCA_026153255.1 Solanum medicagineum
CCCAAATTTCAGATTTTAAGCTTCTTGGATTGGGCCTATTTTATTAAGTCTTTTACATAGTCTTTGGGCCCTTTATACTATCCATCTTGGGCTGAACATAAATGTGAAATAAGCAATCCCGACATCAACAATCATCGGTTTGTGTCTATGAAGCCTCTATAACTATCCTCTAAGAAGGTATATAACAGGTCATGGCTACCACAATCAAGAATAAAACACATCAAAATGGATAATAAAGAATAAATATGTCCTCCAAAAGCACGAGAGGACTCACCAAGTCTCTGTTTGGAAATTCGTAAACCTCAACGATTGGGCTGCTGAAGTCCTCTGTCTATAGAATGTTCATCCTAAAACAATGCAGCACAAAAGGGGCATTAGTACGTGGAATGTACTATATGTAAAACGGGCTAAAGTAAACGATAACAGCTCATCAAACTCAACCTCAACTCAGGGTAAGGAATAGAACTCTATCACATCACCATCGATCCAGACTCACACTATCACCTCAAAACCAGAGTACTATCATCAAGGACATATCTAAGAGTTTCTTGGACCTACACCCACCATCTATGAGTCGGTGATGGTACAATGAAGTGATGTTATTGCGGCATCTGTGTCAGGCCTCGGGAGGGTACCCTTGGCGTAACCAACACTCAGAGACTATTGCTAGTCCCCAAGCAAACCACTTGGCCTCATCACATTCATTCATTCATTCATATATTCTACTAATCAGCAGAAGACATAAGAAAGTAAATGGGTACATCTCATTGAGTCTCAAAATAATATTATAAATAGAAAGGCTAGTAGAAAGAAACTAGCTCAACAAGTCTTAACATCAACATTCGACTCTAGTCTATGAAGCCTCTATCACTATCAAGTGGTGCCAATGACAGACCCATTGCTACCTCAATCAAATAAAGCTAATCAAATCTAACTCTAAAGCAAGATGAAATAAATATAATGAATCCTCCGAAGTAAGGGAGGCTCATCAATCAACTGAACGTCTCATATCCTCAACGATGCGCTTGTTGGTATCTACATCATGAAACGATGCAGTCCCAGAGGGGGACGTTAGTTCGTGGAATGCACTAGTATGTAAAATAGCTGAATGAAACCAAAACAGGTAGAATAATATAGAAAAAATAATTTACTCGAAATAATAATAATAATCAACATGTCAAATGTCTATCTAAAGCAAGAATAAAGAGTAGACAAGTGACCCATCGACCAATCAACTCATCAATCAAATCAGACTCATCTTAAAGGGACTCATCTCATCTCAACTCATCGCATCTCATCTCATCTCATCTCAACTCAGAGTACTCAGTTTGGGAACTTTCTGGGAGTTTATCTTATCAGACAATAATCACTTATGAGCCAGTGATCGTACAGCAAGCCACCGTTATTGCCACAGCCGTCCCATACTTATCAGGTAGGGGACGAATTGAATCCATTAGGGACCCCAGCTATCCGTTAAAGTTAAGTCCTCTATTGATTTAGGGACTTTATCTAGAGGGAACCACAATAAGATGTAATGGTTCTAATCCTTACCTACGCTTGGCTACGTATTTTGACGAGTGCGAGTTGGACTCACTCTTACTCTTTTGGTGCTCGATACTCCTACCATGACTCAATGCTCATAAAAAAACCCATCCAGTCAATACATCTCAATTGACTCATCTCAACTCAGCCTTATAAAGGCTCTCATCATTCAATCAGTATCATAGAGACTCTAATCATCTCATCAATCAACATCTCAGTCAACAACTCAAGGCTTAGAACAATCAATAGGAAACAATCGAATAGACAAATCGTGAGAGTTCATTTATGGAGACTCAAGGGTCTATCAAGTTCTATCAAATTATCATCATTCTCACATCACAATCATAATCACAGCCGAGTCTCTCAATCAAGGCTCTAGACTCAATCTCTATCTTCTTTCATGCATGTTTTTAAAACTTACCACATAGGATTTATGCAATATCTCATGAAGGTATTCAATTCAAGTAAACAAGTTTATCATGATCATCAACATGTGAAGAAACGTACATTTAGTATAGTTTTCAAGAATATAATCAACAAATCATGCATATAGACTCAAGAACCTTCAACTCTTATCTAAGACCATCTATGGAGCACATGGAAGACCAATTCTATGTTTTTGTTTAGCCTTACATACATGGAAAGTTGATATTACCATGGAAATTTGATGAATACTAGTTTTCTTGGAGAAAATCCTCGATTTCGGTAGTTCTTTTAGAGTGGAAGAATTTGACAAAGACATTGTTTGAAGAGCTTCTCTTTGATTCTTGAATTCTTGATTTAAAATCTTTAGAGTTCTTGATGAAGAACCTAATTCTTGAAGAAAAAGAATCAATAAATCCTTTCTTGCGATTCTTGAATTCGTTTTCTTGAAACTCTAGGTTATGATTTAAGGTTCTATTAGAGATTCATAAATAGATGAAGAAATTTAGGTTGGGTAGATTAAAATTTATGAAGAATAACTCACCTTGATGATGAATTTTGAAATCTAATCTCAACTTGATGACTTTCTTGATGATTCTTGAGCGTTTATGTTTACGAGTGAAGGAGAGGGTTATTGATTATGAAAACTGGTGTTTTATGCATTTTGGGACCTTAAATAGACCCCCAAAGGTTTTATGATAAAATACCCTCAAAATAAAAATAGAAAAATGTCATTTATCTCATCCAGAAAGGGTCCGCGTTGGGTCTGCACGCGGAGCCATCGTGCACTTTCAGACAGCTCTACAGGTCTTCAGTAAAATGGTCATAACTTTCTACTCCGAACTCTCATTAAGACAAAATTAAATGTGTTGGAAAGCTAATTCAAATACCTTCAATTTATATGCTATGGGTCACCTAACTCATTATACTTAGGAGATATGGTCATTTGAAATTGACTCTTCTATCAACTCATACAAAAACTTAGTTGGTAGGAATTCTTTGGACTTAACTTGATGTAAAAGACCTCTTATATTCGTTTATTGAACTTAAGAGGGGGTTGGGAATTGATTGGAATGCCCCTCAATGATTTTAAATTTGAAAAAAATGTAAGTGTGTATCCGCAATAGGTCCACGTCGCGGCTGTATCGCGCATCCTCACTGGAATTTGGTTTTGGATCGAAAAGTTATTTTTCGATCTGACGGCTCTAAAATTCGAACAAGAACATTTCCCACTTAATTTTCATGTTGATTGCTTATCCGGTCTTGGATTCACAAACAAAGCATGGGTAGATGCGTTATGTGCACATCTCTATTCTAAGGGTATTTTAGTAATTTTACCGGACGTTACACAAATTTAGTGTCTGAAAGAGAAAATAATGTTTGACTATCAAAAAAATTAATAATTTGATAATGTATTCATCGAAATATTAAAAGTTATTAGTTTTTCATTTTTATGTGTGATATTTTCTTAATATCAAATATGATAAACCATTTAATAGAGAATATTTGAAGGAAAATAATTTAATATTCAAATTTGAGGAATGTTAAATTAAAAATAAAAAAATGATGAGTTAAAAATTAAAGGAGAACAACAAAAGAAAATGTAAATAGAAATTAATAGGTTCTTAACTATGCATAATGATTAGTTGGCTTATCAGGGAAGTTTTAGAATTATATTAGAATCTACTCACCTGTGAAACTTAATCACATATAAAGTTTAATCTTTATATTTTTTAAATCACATAAAAAACTTAATCTTTATATTTTCTTTTTGATTCTTCGATTATATAGAAACTAAAATAGTTATAGTTTAAGTTTTGAGCATTTTTTGAGTTTCCAAAAGTTGAAATTTTTTTTACCTGCAAGGATTTTATACCTCACTTTCTACAATTGGATCATCTTTTTTGATTGGTAATTTGAATAAACATTTGAAATTCTTATTAGTTTTTCATATCGTATCTTTTACAAGTATATTTTGCAATTAGTAAAGCAATAAGCATTGTTAGCAGGGACGGCTCAAGAGCATTAGGGACCTAAAGCTAAATTTTTTTAAGAGGCTTCAAATTAAATTGAGATATAAAATTTTTTATTTTTAAAATAAAATTTATATATTTAAAAACTATATTAAAAATACTATAAATCATATTAGTAAACAATTTTAAATATTTAAAAAATAAATATATAATTGTTGTGCTAAAAAAAAGTTAACTAAAACACATAATTGAAATGAATAAAGGAGTATTATTAGAATGTAAATTAACAGTCAAGGAATATCAATCACATTTTCTAAATAATTCTTCTCTTTTTAAAACAATAAAGATCTGCTATATTTAACTCTAATTTTTCAAAAACATAATAGAACTTTCCTTATTAATTTGTTTTAAAAAAAAAAAAACAGTTTAACTTTAAAAACAAGTTTTCATTTTTTTTAACAAATAATTTAACTTTAAACCTCATTTTATTACTCATGAAATGATTTATAACCACACAAATATTTAAAACTTAATTTAGATCACAATTCCATCATATAAACTTAGATGAAAAAAATGATGCCTTAAAAGTTTGGGGGCCTCAAGCCCTTGCTTCATTTGCTTGGCCTTTGAGCCGGCACTGATTGTTAGTCCTCCTCCTCCTCCATTGTTACGTTGAAAAAATAATATTGTGTTGTAGTTTACGATACTTTTAGAATAGTTTGTATCCATTTCGATATTTTAATCAATTATTATTTACTTTCTTTTGCAGATATTCATCCTAAATTTTTTCATATGATGGTAGAATGATAAAAAAGTTGTTTGTTAATCCGATGACTACAACTTTTACTTATTGGGAACGCTGAATTCAAATGTACTTATACACATATTGCAGATGAAAGAATCATATTTTATATGAATAACGATGTACATGAAAAATCTTGCGATCTATTTCACACTCTGTATACAGAGATGACATATTCTGTTGTGTTAGTATGGAGGCCTTTGATTGAGTTTAGTCTAATTATTATATTTTGCTATGTTAACATGAAAGTCTTTGACTGATCTTAGTCTAATTATTTTACTCATGTTTATTAAAAAAATGCATAAAAAATCAATATTTTGGGCCCGTGCTCAGCGCGACATTCAATTATCTAGTGTATATATATAAGAAGCATAATACCCATCCGTGATGACATTGAAAGGAAATAAATAGTATTTGAAAATTTTTAATAATTTTAAAAAATATTTTTGTATAAAGCAAACGACCGAGGGGCCTTTTGCATAATTTTCTCTATAATATTTCCTATGCTATGACATTTTTGTGCCAACTAGTCTATTTTTTTTAAGGAGAAAACTGTACAAATTACACCCAAATCCCAATTATGAAATTATTTATTCAAATTGGACCAAAATTCAACCTAATTATCCATAATGGATTCATAGATTATTATTTAACCTTTTACTTCACTTTGCCCTTTTTTATTTCGCCTATCAACACGACATCAACATAACTGTTATAAATTAATTCTTTATCATACTCTGTCGGTATATTGATACCATACCAGTATCATATAGGATTGAGCTTAATCCTTTGTGATATTCTACCGGTATATTGATATCATATCAGTATCATATAGGATTTGACTCTTTTTTTAAGGAATAAATAAGAAATAGTTAAAAGAAAATTATTAAACTCTAAATTAGTAGAAAATATGTTCTTTTGTGATACTCCACTGATATATTGGTACCATACTGATATCATATAGGACTGAGCTTAATCCTATGTGATACTCCATCGGTATATTGATGCCCTATTAATATAATATAAGATTGGACTCTTCTTTTAAGAAATAAATAAAAAATAATTAAAAAAATATTATTAAAGTCACAATCTTTGTTATTAACTCTAAACTAGTAGAAAATATATTCTTTGTTATACTCCATCGTTATTTGATATTATATCTGTATCATATAGGACTGAGTTTAATCCTTTGTGATACTCCATCATTGATATCATATAGGTATTGTATAGACTAAACTTAATCTTTTATGATACTTCATCAATATATTGATACTATGTCGGTATGATATAAGATTGAGCTTAATCCTCTATATATATTTTGATACCCTATCATCAATAATATATAGGGTGGACTAATGTTAACACATGAATTTTAGTAGTAGATAAAATATAAAGTATTAATCATAATTATAATCAATTAGAAAGACTTTAATTCGTAAATAGTATAACTTGCATAAATCCCATATTGAAGTAAAGAAACTTCAATTTATCCCAACCTTTTTCATATTTACGAAAATCCCATAAAAAGACAATTATGCGGATACACTGGTCATTTTCACAGATACACTGCGCCATACATGATTCATAAGTCATGATTCATTGTAATCTATATTTGATGCAGTGAATCAGTCATGTGTTAAACTATTTTATTACAATGGATCATATTGTTTAATCCATTGTCTCAATGAATCAACCCATTAATATGATTCATTGGTGTATCATCCTTGTATGATGCACCCAATGAATCATCAACCTATAACAACTAGAAAAAGTGTCCCATTGAATCACTGTATTTAATCGATACAATTCTAGTGAATCAACAACATATATGATTGGTTTTATATATAAATGAATCACCATAAAAAGTTGTGAACAACTCATAATTTTGAAATGAATCACCATACAAGATACATACTACACACATGAATCACTATATTTTCCTAATAGGCTTAAGTCATCAATAGACACTTAAACTTGTCCCCATTTTTCACTTAGACACCTCAACTAAAACTAGTTCCTATTGAACACCTAAACTAACAATTTAAAATATTTAAATTTCAATCAATGGATGACTGCCACGTGGATAAAATAAACATTTAATTTATTTTAAAAAAATTTATTAATTTAGGTGTTCAATAGGAACTAGTTTTAGTTGAAGTGTCTAAGTGAAAAATGGGGACAAATTTAGGTATTTATTGATGACTTAAGCCTTCCTAATAAAATAACCCATATAGTCCCCATGATTCAACAACATGACTCACCATGAATCACCATATCTAATGAATCACCATAAAAAAATGTAAACAACTCAGTTTTATGTCCCAACGAGTTTTCTTCTTCGATTTGTATTTTGAGATTTTGAATCTGGGTGATTTTGAACTTGAAGAGGGTCGTCTGAGGTGAACTTTGAACTTCAAGTTCAAGACTAAGTCCAAGTCTAAAATGGATTTGGGTGAATTTCAAGTTCAAGTTCAAAATGGAAGAGGAAAGAGAAAGAGCTCGCCGAAGACGAGTACAACGCCTACTCTGTTAGATCTGAACTTCGACTTGCTCACCACCGCCGTCCGCGGTGTTGACTTGAGTGCCAGTTTTTCTTTGCCGTAAGAGCGAGGATAAATTAAGGGAAGAGCTCTCTCTCTTCTTTTTGAGCAGAAAGATTCTGAATCAAATGTAAAATATTAAAACAGAGATTTTAGAGATTGATATAAAAGGTAGGAAATATTTGAAAATATTTTAACATAATCCGATATTTCTTTAAATTTTCCTTGTTTTAAAGTAACTTTCTCTTTAAGCCTAAAATAAACGAGCCCAAAACAGTGACCCGGGTGAACAATCCCTATACAAATGTGGAGCTCTGAAATTTCTCAAATTCTCCCTCCTCCTCCTTTTTCATTTTCAAAATTTCAAATTTTAAGTGGCTATAAATTCCCTTCTCCTCTGTTTGTTTTCTCGTTTTCAACTGAAAATCAAGGATCAGAAATCAGAAATCATAAGCACTTATTCTCATAACAAATACGACGAAAAGCGGATTTGAAGACTCGATAATGGATCGGTGCCATGTAAAAGGTCAGTAACTTCCCTCATATTTCGTTTCATTTCAGTTTCTAGAATTAACTATAGTCGTTTGAATGTTTTCGTCTTCAGTTTCATTTCAATTTCTAGATTTAATTGTAGCCGTTTGAACGTTTTCCTTTAATTTTCTGTTTTAAATGTGTATTGAAATATGCCTCCTTCTGTAAAGGGTTAAAGGAAGCTAGTAATATTAGAAAAAGAAGTAATGATTTAACTTGTCGTGTATGTGTCTATCTTTACTTCCGCCTTCATATGATCTTGTTTCTCTTTAGTTTTCTGGCCAAATTGTATACAGAAAAATCTGTTTCTTGTTCATATCGTGACTTTAGATTATAGTGTTCTGAAACTTGACGTTGTAGAGATTCTTTGGGCAAGCCCAACCACAGGGTCTATTGTACACATAAATCTGCTTGCTTTATAATGTAGAAATTACATTAAGGTGTTCTGTTCCTTTCTGTTTGCTGCTATTTGTGCTTTAAGAATGGTTATCTTTTGTTTATGACGTCCTAAGAATAAGACTCAAGATGTCTATTTCACTAAGTTCTTGAAGCATAGAGATTTCGCCTTGTGATTAAAACTTACAATTAGTGATATGTAATGCTATGAACACTTAAAAGAGGTGTGGTAATTATTTCCTTAAAACCATAAAAAGTCTGGCTGCTTCACGTATCAAGTTTTCAATAGGTCCTTGGATCAGCTTGGTGTTTAATTCTTTTTTTCTTTTTGCTACTTAATTGCTTCATATTGGAATTGTGCTGTTCAATTCACTTGAAAACCATTCCTTTGTATTTAAAGTTAATCCCAAAGTATTAGTTTAAGTAGTTTCTTTTCATCTTTACCATTTAGATATTACATTTAAGGTGATATGTTCCTTTCCGTTTGTGTTGCTATGTATGCTAGAGACATGCTTTATTAATGGTTACTTTTTGTAATGACATCCTAAGAATAAGATATTTACTCAAGATGTCCATTTCACTGAGTTCTTGAAGCATAGATATTTAGCTCTGTGCTTAAAATAACTTACAGTGAATTATGCTGTCAGTGTGCAAATTATTTCCTTAATACTTTTTTTACGGACTACTTAAAAAGATGTCTATGATTCCAATATGCAGGCTCAAATTTGTTTTAATTTGTTATGGTTATGCTTCTCTATTTGTGTAACCCCTTTCTCGTTGATGGAGGTTTAGTTCAAGGTTGAATATATTAACGTACATGACATACTGTGTTATCTTTTACTTGGTAAAATACATGCCATACCTAAATGTTTAGATCTTAGGCAAATGACTTATTTTCTGCTGAAGTTCGCTATGAACTTTGAACTTTTTATGGTCTAGAAAATTTTGGCTACCAGAATTTCAAGATTTTCTCTCTGCCTTATTCTTTTCTTCCTTTCTTTTTTCATGTGGGCATTTGGAATTGTGATTTGACTCCATCTTTGTCCAAATTGGAGTTGTGCTTTACATCTACTATATTGGTATGTAGCAACCTCGGCTTACATTGAAAAGATCCTAGTTGCTTCTTCTCTTCAAAGCTTTACATTGTTTCTATAGATATTTTATAATCTTTGACTAAATGTTTGGATCTTAGGTGAATGATTTTTTGAAAAACTAAAAAATATTAAATCAATTACATGTGACAGTGAATTCAATCCTTTTATGTTAAAAATCCAGATTTTGGTGTAAAAAGTACAACTTTGCAGAGATTTTAAGAGGTAAAAGTGCAAATGTTGCTGGTAAAAACACAACCTTTTGAAGTGTAAAATGCAGATTTTAGAGTTTTTGAAATGCAGATATTTGAGAATAAAAGTGCAGCCTTCAAAGGGTAATACACAATATGAAGGCACTTGCTCAGTTCACCCAAATTAAATATTTTTCAAACCAAGAATCATCTTATATATTTTCCTAAAGTTTCAATAATCATACTATTACCGTTGTTATTTACATTCTTCCATAACAAATTTTATTTGTAGCAACATCGCCAATTTATATTTTCATAATGAAATTATAATTATAAAACAATCAACTGTTAAATAGCACTGGCCTCGTAAATGGAATTTAGCACGTAGTTCTTTAGTAAAATTTAGAATTCAACTTTCTTTCTAAAAATAGATTATAACAAATAAAGTTAAGCAACTGTTAGGCACATACCTTTCCAAATAAAGCCTTAAAATCAGGTGTTAACTTTGAAACCAATGGAAAGAGTCATAAAATGGCAAATTATTTTTGACCATATCTTCTAGAATTAATATAGTATTATTTGTTGGCATCTATATTAAAAAAGACTAATTATTTAGCTGGATCCCACTTAGTGAATCTATCTTTTTTTTTTTTCTATTTGATAATACACCCATATTCTAAATTCCTTTTCTTCTATTGTCATCTTGCTAGGGTATGTATATACATGGAGGCATATTTAATATTTGAATTTGATGGATTAGATGTTTATATGTTTCAATTTAGTGATTTTGTATAATAAATAATGTTTTACTGATTAAATGTGCATGAACAAGTCTCTGTTTGTGCAACACAAGGTGGAAATCAGTCAATTTGAGCATGATTTGTTACTTATAAAAAAAGGAAAATGTTTTTTTTAAGGATTTTGTTAATCAAATTTATTATAATATCTTTTTATAAGATATTACTATGTTTAACGACTAAGATGCATGCACTTGTAGTAGTATATTACTAAGATGCATGCACTTGTAGTAGTATATTTTCTTTTTCATTTTTGGTGATTATAAATTAGTAAGAAATAATATTTTTCCTTTAGCATGCGCCAAAAACATCATATATTTAAACGTTAAAGTAGTTTCACAACACATCATACCTATCTAATTAAATTAAATTATTCAATATTCAATTTCATATATTCTAACAACCTAATTATCTTGTGTCCACCAATAAGTCGGTTGAGACACAACATTTATCAGTTTAAGCACTTCATTTTCTTCCCTTCAAAATTGTATTATTAATCTATTACTACTTATTAAAATACCCTTAATTGTTTTAATTTTAAAATTTTTATATTGATTAACATGAAGTACACGCGCAATGCACATGTCTTCTGACTAGTATATAGTATAAGCACAAATAAGTATATTTAAGATAAGTATTAATTGAAATTTACTTAATACTTTTGTCTATCTTTTTCTAATTATTAAGCATGTATATTTAAAAGTTGTATTTCTATCTAAAATTATGATTGATGTAATTATGATTGAAGGTTGTAGGCAATTAAATTAGCAGTTATTCTCTATTCACTTCAATTTGAATAAATCATGTTTCTAGCATTGATTTTATAAGACTTTTCTCAATTCTTTGGGTTTCTTTTTAAATATTTCAAGCTCAAATCAATTGAATTATTAAATAATTAAGTTTAATAAGGTATTGTCCTAACTTTAAATGCCCTCTGAAGCATAATGATCACTATGATATTCACAATCTAGATCTATTTCGTAAGTTAAAATAATAGTACTAAATATTATACAAGTAAAAACTATTGTAAACTCCTATTGGCATACTTGGTGAAGTATTAATTCTATTTATGAATTTCTACTAGTTCTAGAATTATTTTAATAACTCATGTAACTATTTACTCAATTAAAAAGCTTTTAAGATTAAAATCAATAAAACCTTTTTTTAAGATCTAAACATTTGTGATGTTGTGTGACATATAGTAATTTATATATTTTTATTAATGTCTTACGAAAAATTATACAAATTGTTGTATTGACAATTGTAAAAGAAAATTAATTATCAAAATATACCAACTTATCATGTATTTTAAAATTTTATGAAAATAAATATCAATAAAATATATAATCTTTTTTAAATTAACTTAAAATTTTCTTTTAAAAATATTAACTTTAGGCGATCAATTCTATTGAGTTTCCCTTGATTTTAATATTTTCATCACCAATAAAAGAATTGTGATGTATTAAATCGATAATTGAATAGGAGAGAAATTAATTTTAGGAGTAAAAAGAAAATGAAAGAAAGTAATTTTTATTATTAGATATTCAACCATCTTTTTGGATGATTGATATCTTCATTTGTGCGATTTTGACATATTTGAGAAAGGTGATCTTTTTACTTGACTTGTAAAATTTTTCTTTATCTTTCATAATGTATAGAATATTTGTTTTTATTTAAGTGCGATTTTGGGGTGGTGCACTTCTGTACGTGATCATAGTATGTCACGTCGTCTCGTCAAATTACTTTCGCTATTTGCGGAGATGTGTTTGAAGGAAGGTGCCAAGTAATATGCGAAGTTCAAGTATGAATTGTGCCAAAAGAAACTAACTAGAAGTGGTGAAATATATTGCTTTTATTGTAGTGTGCCTTGTCCTTAACTTCCGCTTCCATCCTAGGTATATTCCTATCCTAATTATCGAAATGAAGAGGATAATACTTTTTCATATTTGTCAATCTTGTTGGTTGAGTGGATTAGTTGACCTATAGGGTCAGAATCATGAAGTGTTGGATTTTAATAGAAAAAACTTTATAAGTAGTATTTATAAGATAATATATTTAAGTTATAGCAACATTTTTTTTTCAAGTTTTAACAATAAAAAATATCAGCATATAGCAGTTTTTTATTTTTCAATGAAAAAAAAATTAAATCAGCAATTATTAAATGTGATTGACATAATTTTTGGAGAAGATAAATGAAATAAATCTCACTTTCTTAAATCTCTCAAATTAGTTCACTAATTATGGTTGTTTATCTTTCAAAATATATTTATTTTTATTTAGACTGTTTGGCTATTATAAATTTTTTACTCGTATTAATTCTATTTAGGTCTGTAAAAATTTTAGAAATTGTTTGAATTGTTGAGGCCAAAGGAACAATAAGCGTTGGTAAACACGAATTTGAGAGAAAAATTTCTTCTATTACTTACAAGAA
>JAPFFP010044060.1:0-12716 GCA_026153255.1 Solanum medicagineum
TGTGTATTGACTATCAAAAATTGAACAAGTTGACTATAAAGAACAAGTATCAATTACTAAAGATTGATGGCTTGTTTGACCTGATTCAAAGGGCTACTCTGTTATCAAAGGTTGATCTCAGTTCAAATTCTCATCAGTTTTGGGTAAGGGAGTTGATATTCCCAAGACAACCTTTTAGACTAGATACAAGCACTTTGAGTTTGTGGTGATGTCTTTTGGGTTAATCAATGCTCTAGTGGTGTTTATGGATCTCATGAGTTGGATGTTCAAGCCATCCCTTAATACATTTATGATTATCTTCATTAATGATATTTTCAGTTGTTCCCAGAGTGAACTAGAGTATTTGGATCATTTGAGATTGGTACTTTAGACTTTATAAGAAGTTTGTTGATGTTATTGTATGTAGAAGGACATAGCTAAGCTCATATATGAGTGTCCTAATTGTCAACTAGTGAAGGTAGAACACCAAAGGCCTGATAGTTTGGCCCAAGAAATTGATATTCCTACTTGGAATTAGGAGGATGTAAATATGCAGTTTGTGATTGGCCCGTACCAAGAAGAAATTTGATTATATTTAGGAAATTGTTGATAAAATGACCAAACTAGCTCACTTCTTACCCGTGAAGACTACTTTCAATGTCGAGGATTATGCCTAGTTATTTATATATACACACATGAATTGGATAGGTTGCATGGCATGCCTATGTCTATTATATCGCATCATGAGACCCAATTTACTACTCATTTTTGGTGATTATTTTAGAATGTACTTGGCACTAAGGTGAAATTGAGTACCACTTTCTATCAGGAAATGAACGAGAAAGCTGATAGAATGATTCAAACATTGTAAGAAATTTTGAGAGCTTGTGTATTGGAATTCAAAGGAAATTGGGATGATCATCTACTACTCACTAGGTTCACCTACAACAATAGTTATCATGATAGCATTGGAATGGCACCATCTAAAGTTTTGTATAGGAGAAGATGTAAATCCCTAGTAGCATGGTTTGTGAAACGACCTCAAAAAGTGCCCGAAAATATGCATCGAATGTGCCCGGAATCATAATTTCCATATATCTCCAAATCCATATGTGATATCGAAAATTCAACTTCATATTCTTGATCAGGGGGCAAAATTTAGTAGGTAATGGGTCTAACCCCGATTTTAGAGCAAACGAATCATAATTTCAATTTCTTAAAAGTCGAATTCCAGTGAGGTTTCAGCGCCAATGGCGCGACGTGCCAAGGGGGCGCCTCATGTATTTTTGTGCCGGTTATTTTAGTCTGGTCCAATACTTTTGGGTCTTGGGCCTAAGCCTTCACATGCGTGAAAATACCTATACTTAGCCATATTTCATCTTCATATCATCCAAGACATTCCCCAATACTCTCTCAAACCCTTAGACTAATATTTCTCTCAAAATTCAAGTGTCGAAATCTCTACCAGATCTTAAGGAATTCATCCAAGCTTCAATCCACCATTCAAACCTTCTTCAAGAAATTCTAATAAGTCAAGGTAGGTGAGTTTCAACCATTGGGTTGTTTTACCCATGGTGCCCAAGCTTCCTTTTTACCTAAATTGCATGATTATAAGTTGATTTACTTATGGGTCTTAGTTATTATGAAGTCGACTGTGAACTATGTTGGGGATTCATAACTTGTGACTGTTTTAATATGTTTTGAGCTATGAATCTATGGTCTATTGTATGATTTGATGAAGGATTTTGGTGTATATTGCATGAGGGTATTACCAAGTATTGGTGGGTGGTTTTACATTAGATTTCTTGCATCAATATCATTTGGTTGGTGGTTTTACATTAGATTTCTTGCATGATTTCATTCTTAAATTGCATGATCTTATACTAGCATTACACACCCAACTAGTATTTGATAAAATGTTCGATTTTGAATTCTTGAACTATTGACGATCCATTGCCGGACCTATGACTTGAATGACTCTATAATGATGAAAGGAAGCTATTTATATGATGATTTCATGAAAAACATCTATTGTGATGAAAGTTGACCAATTGCATAGTTCATGGGGTAGTAGGCCCGAACCACCACATTGAGGGGTATATACCTCAATTGCCTCACCAAGGAGGTAGTAGGCCTTGGTTATGTAATAATGGTCACCTTCTTCACATGTAATAAGTTCTATGTAAGCATGTTTTATTTAAAGTACCATTCATTCATGTCATATTGCTAATATGCTATCTCTTGATTACGATATTGTATTTTTCCATGTGCCTATCTCTTGTTGCATTGCCTCTTACATAATTAGTACATTCAAATGTACTAAAGCATGCTCTATGCCTACATGATGTTCCTATGTAGGAACTGGAGCACCGATTGATCATCCTCCTCCTCGTGGCTAGTACAATTTCTCCCAAAGCTAGTTGGTGAGTCTTTAATTTTTGGGACAATGACTTTGATCTTATTATATGTATTAAAAGTCTCTTTCCTTTATTGTATACTTCTGACTATGAGGATGAGCCCGGTTGCTTGTCTTGGCCCCTGCTCCTTTCTATGTAATAGAGGTGTTGTTGGAGAAGTTATGCAATTATGTTATGAGCCTTGACTCTCTTGATTTAATGATGTCTCATGTTATGAAAAGGTTTTCCCTTAGGCCCTTTTGCCATTAGTTTTACTCCTATTTTATGTTTATTAATTTCTTCCGCGACTAATAATGTGTAATGATATGTCAAGAGGCTTATTAGGAGTCACTTCATGTTTCTCCTTCGTCGTCTCATGTCTAGGCCCTAGGCTTGAATTGTGAAGTTTGTGATAAGTGAAATGGCATTGATTGGCCTTAACATAGTGTTGGAGGCTATGGGGAAGGTGAAGTTGATTTGGGGATGTTTGGAAATGGCTCACAGTCGTAAAAAGTCCTATTCGGATGTTAGGAAGAGGGATCTTGAGTTCCTTTTCGGTGATTTGGTGTATGTGAAGGTTTCTCCTGTGGAAGGTATGATGCATTTTGGTTAAAAGGGAAAGTTATGTCGCCAGTACATATGCCTTTATGAGATTGTTGAGTGGATTGGCAATGTGGCTTATAGATTGAATTTTCCTTCTAATATGAGTTCTATTCACTTAGTTTTCCATGTCGATGTAAAGGAAGTTGGTTAGTGATCCTAGTTCTATTGTTCCATGAGAAGGTATTAACGTTGAGGAGAACTTGACATACAAAGAAGTGTTGGTCAAGATTTTTTATAGGCAGGTGAAGTGGCTTATCAACCAGGATGTTGCTTCAGGTATAATGCTTTGGAGAAACCAACATGTGAAGAGTACTACATAAGAGGCGAAATCAAACATGATGGACGATACCCCTATTTATGTCAATCTACTCAAGCCTAAGGTATAGGCTTCTTATTCAAATGTTCCTAATTCCTTCATTGCTATGTTTTCATGTCATGTCATGAATACATGTGAACAAAATTCATTCAAATGATGTTTTATCATGGACTTGATGAGTCACGATTTTAAAAGTTGAATTATGGACTGTACATTCATGTTGGATGTTTCCTATTCAATTCAAGCTTTTTAAGTTGTATTCTAGCTTATTCGTGGATGTATGTTCCCAAAAGAGAGAATATGTAAGTACCCAAACTATGGGAACCCTTAACGTTGCTTAAAAGAATCTATTTTTAAAGTTTTTGGCTGGTGTTCCCACCAAAGAGCATACCATGGCTCATGGTGCACACTACGGGCCATAGTGTGTCATGTGAATAGCCCCTGGGGGTTGGTTCTGGGTGCTTTGATGACTCCATTTGTTTTTGGCCAAGTGTCCCCTCTAAGGAACCCCCCACAGCACGTGGTGCACTCCATGGACCATGTAGGGTTCCGTGGAGGTGGCCTTGGTCGAAACGTAGGCTTTCCATGGAATCCATGAATGATCGGAGAGAAGGGTTCCACCACAAAACCCTCCATGGATCATGTGCCCACCACAGCCTGTGGTGGGTCTCATGGAGGGCACTCTCCACTTGGCTTCTATTATTTCTCTAAGTATGCACACTAGGAAGCCCTTACAGCCCATGGTGCACAGTACAGTTCGTGTAGTGTGTAGTGCAGTGCACTTCGACAAGTTTTCACTCTAGTTCATTAAGAATATTTTGGTCACTTTATCCTAAACCCTTGCTCTTTTAAGACTTTTACACCTATTCGAAGACTGCTAAGTCATGGCTTAGTCATTTTATTCATTTCATTCAATTCCCAACATTTAAATTCTAAAATTCAAATTCCTAAACTCCGTTCAAGCCAAGCCTTGAAGATTCAAGATAAGAGATTTAAGGGTGCTTCAATCTCAAGTCTAAATCATCTTTATCTTCCTAAATTAGTCAAGCTATATGTGGTTTCATTCATGGTTCCCTTTCAATCATGAAACCCCAAAATTTATTTCTTGAATTTCATGATTTCTAAGTATGATTTTGCAAGTGGGTCATGTCATTTAGCTTCAATTTGATAAAATTAAGTTATGGATTGATTTCAATTGATGATTTTATTATGATTTGTATATTATTATGTCAATTAACATAGATTTTATGTGAATTGAAGATGCATGTCCCTCTTTATGATGAATTTAATGGGTAACTTTAAATGTGTTTTAATTATTGATATATTTATGGATTAAATATGATTTCATCTTATTATGATGTTTTAAGTATGAATTTCAAGTACTAATGGTATTTCTTAATTCGTCATGGCATAAGCATGCATGAGCAGGGCTTTTCATGAGATTTATGGTATGGTTTATTACCCAACAAGTATGCTTACGACATGACATATGATCAGATAATATCTATGATTTAGCTTTAGACTATTATCGGTGTGTATAACCATCATATACAAATATGAATGAGTTATTCCTATGCATGAAATCTTCAATTAAATTATGATTTAGCCTTTGAACCTAAGTATGCTTGATTATGAAGTATGATTTGGCTTATAAGCCAATGTATGCATAATTATTTTTTGTAAAGACCTATGCATTTAATTCAAGCATGGTATGTATATGTATTTCTATGGGATAACGACATAGCACTGAATGCAATTGGATATGGGGGCTCGACACAAGGGGTCCATAAGTAAGTCATACCTTTCTCATAACTATGTGCCAGAGTAGGTTCATGTTTATGACCCCTCTGTGGATAATTATCTACATGTAAAGTTCTCTCCGAAATGGGTGTTGTTCTCATTAGGAGAGGTATGGTCTATCGTTGGCAAGTAGATCAGTCTGTTTTCTAGTGTATAGGCACCACCAAGATTCCATGTAATAACTCGTATATTCTTATATGTTGGTTGAGGTTCCATACCCGTTATATTTATGTAATCACTTGCAAGTCAAAAGTTTAGAATAAAGGCTAGAAATTTCATTTCCAGGAGAAGTGTTGCAAAATTTTAGCGTTCGTATGGGTGAACTAAGGTTGCCTATAGTTTTCCAAAGGATTCTTAACCAAGGATTCCTTACAAGGAGCCCTTCACAAGCCACCAAATCACCACGGGCCATGAAGGGGCTCATTGATGCCTTGTCCGAAGAGGAGCGGTTACCTTGTTAGGTGCACACCAGGGACCACTTCACCATGGTGATCCTTTTTGCCCTGAACTAGTACCCTTTGAACTCTATGGAAGGCACCATGAGCGATGGTGCACTTCATGGCTCGTGAAGTGTGTCGTGGTGGTGTACTAGGAAATTTGGCTAAGTCATTTTAAGTTCCTAATCAGTTCATGTGTATGAACTCCCTTTCGCTCAAAAAATATCAGTTCCTAAGTTATTCATATCACTCCATACACTCCATAACACTTAGCCTCTCATTCACTCACTCAAAATACTTTTTGAATCCTCCTTTCATGCTTTAGTTGAAGGATTACCATGGAATCTTGCATCTCAAGCTAAATTCACATTCAAGTCTTCAATGCAATCTTAGGTATATGATTTATCATTATTATAGATCTCTTATATCAAGTCAAGTCCAAAAGAATTACATTGGCTAAGTTTTTCACATGAATTGGTATAAGGATTAACTTTCAATGGGAATATCTCCATGCACAAAACTAGTTACCTGGCCCATGACCTACAAAATTGAAGCTTTTTAAATCAGCTTTCAAACAAATCTTATTTCACCTAATTCTGAGTTTGGAGCAAGAGGTTATTCCCATTTTAGTGAAACATGTTCGCAGGATTTATTTTCTAAGGGTGCATACCACGTAACCAACCATGGCCCTTCTTGCGTACCACGACCCAAAGAGGTGGTTTCGTGAAAAGCAACTGCACCATTTTTTTGGTGCATTCCAGTAAGGGTATATAGGTCTCTTTCCCCTTTTGTAACACTCCTAGGCAAGATTTATGACTAAAATACTCCCCCAAAATCAATTCTTATGCTTTAGTAAATCTCCCATTCAAGTCTAACACTTATTCTCTAAAAAACTAAGTCCTAAAGTACTCTTCAAGTCTCATCTTTGAAGGTTAAAGCTATGGTTTCAAGGGAACTTCCAAATTCAAGTCTATCTCATCCTAATCTGTCTAGTTCAAGCAAGGTATGTGTGGTTTTATTCATGATTCACTTCCAATCATGAAGCCCTAAGATCTATTTCATGACTCTATTGATTTCTAAGTATAATTTGCAAGTGGATCTTGTGATTTAGCTTCAATTTGATGAAATTTATGGGTTGATTTTAATTGATAATTTTTGCAAGATTTGAAACTTATTATGTTAATTTTACATGGATTTTATGAGAATTGAATATGTATATCCCTTTTTATGATGAATTTATACATGTGTAATTTCAAGTATGTTTCGATTGTTGATTTTCGTACGGATTAAGTATCATTTTATCTTATTAAGATGTTTTGAGTATAAATTCCATGTACTAATTCGTCTCTCTCATCCTTCATAACATAAGCATGCATGAACAAAATTTTTCATGACATTTATGATGTGGGTAAATGCTCAATTATGATTATGACAATAATTTCAAGACAAGTATGGTTATGACATAAGATAAGATCACATAATGTCTATCATATAGCTTTTAACTATTATGATTATGTATATACCATCATGTACAAGTACGAATGAGCTATTCCTATCTAAGGCCCCACATGTTGGAGGATGTAAAGGTACCTCAGAAATAAAATCTCAAAAAATTTTCAAGTACCAGTGGGTTTTCTAGAAGGGCCTACGGCCTGTAATTGTCCTTACGTACCTTATCTTCATCTTATGGAATGATGGCCAGACTTGGTTGAAATATGGATTTATGAAGTAGGGAGTACAAGTAGCAGATGACTCATATGATGGTCGATGGGTCGTAAGTCCTGTTGTAGGTAAAGGATCAGAGAAGGTTTTTGAGGATCCAAAATTTTATTAGATGAAACCCCTTTCCTACGCCCCGTAAACAGGAGGACGACTCATAATCGAGGTCTCGTGGTCCCATCCGTTAGAAATTTGTACGGAACAAATTTGATTTGTCTTATTATTTAATTCCTATACTAAGATGGCTAACCCCCCCCCCCCCAATTAGCCTTTTTCATCCTTAAAACAACTCTAATATATTACGTTCTCCTCTATTCAAAATACCCTAAGTCTAAACCCCTCCCAAGTCTTTCAAAGCATTCAAGAGAAGAGAGCAAGCTAGGGTCTTGGATTCTTCATCTCTAAAGTCAGATTTTTCTCCAATAAATCACCAAGGTATGTGTCTCTTGATTATGGAAACCTTTCCTCAAAAGTTCAATCGTTCCTCTGCCTCATATATTTTTAATTTATGGATATTTATGGATGTTTTTATGAACTCTTTTATTTGACAATAGTATCAACAGATTTATGATGTTCTACCTTTGTACATGACTATGCATTGAAAGACCATGTAAAATGTTTTGATTTTTATGAGGGCTTGATGATACCCTAGCCAAGTCTTATTATGCTTTTTGGTAGGCTATTTTGAATAGTGCTTGAGTGATTTTATTCTACTCCTTTCATGTCATTCTATCTTGAATTGCATGGTTTTAAATTTATGTATATGTACCCACCATGATTTGATTAAAGATATATGCCAAGTTCCTATGGTGTTGAGGGCCTTATGGCAAGTTATGCAAACTATCAATGATATGAATTTTGAAAGGGCTATTATGTGTGCTATGAGATATGAGAATATTGTCAAAGTTATGAAAGGTATCAAGCCCTATCTATGGTATTATAAAGCTTTGGTTTTGAAGACTTACTCTATGAAAATATTATGACATTATGAAGCTTTTGCCTATTATGGCTTTAAGTATGATTTGAATATTCTTTTGGATTGTGACGTAGCATCGAGAGAACGTTCGTAGATAGCCATATTTAGATAATTATTTTTCCACCTTAGGTTTGTTAATAGCTAATGGATCCTAATACCTCATGTTACATGGTTGACCAAAAAGGATGGTGTTCCCACATGACACATGCAAATTAAATACCAAAAAGAGTAGTGTTCCCATAAGGTTGTTATCATAAGTTCACTAAAAAGGGTGATGTTCCCTTAAGGTGTTTATGAAGCACTTTTGTAAATGGGGGAATTACTTCATAGTGAGTGCTTGGTTTACTTTTCAAAGTTGGCCACTCGTCGTCCAGTGTGGAGTGAACATTGGGATTCCAAGTAGTAGCTCTCTTTGTCTTACATGTCGATTATGGTCCCTTCCCATCGATATATGATATGATATATGATTTGATTATTCCTCATGCATATTTTGACTAATGCATTGAACATTCACGACATATTGATCTTATACCCATTGATTATGATTATGCATATTATCTAATGATGGCTTATGTTCTTTATTGCAATGTACTCTGCATATTTAGCAAATTCCAAGTATTAACACATACTTTTTTCTAACATGAGCTAAATATGTGGGGACTAGAGCTCCTATCCATCCTCCTCCTTGATATGGCCAGATGATTCAGTTGATGATCACTTTTGTGAGTCCTTCACATTCAAGGACAATAGCCATTTACTTTCATGCCTTATTAAGACTTGTTTATTTATGGATATTATATTTTGAGGATGAGCTCGGGAAATGTCTTGACTCTCGTTCCATTCATATTAGAGGTGTTGTTGGATATATATATTTATATGTAATGAGCCCAACTCTTATTATGCGTTTTATTATGAAAGACTCCCTTAGTCCATTAGTCCCTCTTATTGTTGAATATTTCTTGTATGGAAGAGATGGAAGTCTTTAGTCCCTAATTGCCCGCATAGCGTGAGTTATACTTACCCGCCCATTAGAATTTATTAGCTATGTGATCCATGCTAATCCTCTTCCCTACAATATCCTCATAGTGTGAGTCTAACCTCCCATTCTCCCAGACTTTTTGTCTTATTTACTATAATTTTGCTTTCGTAGCCAAAGATATGCTATGCATGCTTAAAAGTCTTGTTTGGGTTTCCTTTGGGTACTCCATTCGCTGTGTTACACTTAGATCCTAGGCTTGGGTTGTGAATAGACATTATATTAGAGCACTAGGTTAGAAAATGATCCCAAAAATCCAACACGCCGCATCAAGTAGAGTCTTGTTCATGGTTGTGAAGTGTGCCACAACTATGAATAAGAGGCTATGAGGCATTTTAGGAATGATTCACTTTTTCATAATCTATATTTTTCTTTAGAATTAAGTTAAGGTTTTCCTTATTCTAATGGATTGAATTTTTCTCTCTAGATCATGCCTCAAAGACAAGCGGCTCAAAGAGCTCCCACTCCCCTGTATGAACCGGCCTCTTCGATTCCGTAAGTTCCCTAAGGGGAAGAAGGGGCCATTCATTCTGAGTACCGGAATATGGTCACACTATTTGCAAGGGCCATGGCCAACCAAGAAGCTCCTGCTCCTCATGCTCCTACCTCTGCCTCAAGCGTGAGAGATTTCACAAGGATGAATCCTCCGGATTTCTGTTGCTCCAAAGTTGAAGAAGACCCCCCAAGAATTCATCGATGAGGTGTACAAAGTTCTTGACATTATAGGGGTAAGTTTGAAAGAGAAAGCAGAATCAGTAGCCTATGAACTAAAAGGCCTTTCTCAATTGTGGTTTGTTAAACGAAAGGGTGATAGAGGGGATGGAATTCAAGACCGCCTTCCTTAACCATTTCTTTCCCATTGAGCTAAGGGAGGCAAAGATAACGGACTTTAACCCCAAGCAAGGTTCTCTGAGCATTAGGGAGTATTCCCTAAAGATCAACAACCTCTCAATGTATTCTCCTCTCTTGGTTGCCACCCCTAGAACAAAGATGCACAAGTTTTTGGCAGGAGTGTCTGACCTGATCAATGAAGAATACCGCATCACCATGCTCATAGGAGATATGGACTTGTCTCAGCTCATGACTTATGTCGACAAACTTAAAGGGGAAAAGCATAGAAAAAGGAGGAGTACAGAGTCCAATAGGGCTCATTACGATGGTGGATTTCAAGGAACCAAAAGTGGTTGATTCCAGCAAGGCCAGAAATTACAAGGACAAGGATCCTCCGACGCCCAAGGTCCATGATTTGCTAATGATAGGTGTCCAATCCTACAGCTCAAGGTGGTTATGGTGCGCGAATCATTACTAAGTGTGGGAGGTGTGGTAAACATCATAGTGGTAGGTGCTATAAAGATATGGGCATTTGCTTCGGGTGTGGCACAATAGGCCACCAGATTGCGAATTATCTGCACAAGGGTAGAGAGGGTCGTTTCGAAGGACAAGGTGCTCATGGTGATGAAATGGAAAAAGGTTTCCAACAAGGGGGTGCTCTATGTCACAACCACTTTTATGCTCTTCAAGAGAGGTAAGTGGTGGATGAGGTGCCCGATGTTGTTACCAGTATGTTAAAGATCTACAACCTTAATGTATATGCTTTATCGAATCTGGCTGACACTCTCTCTTTCATTACTCCTTCTGCTACTAATGAACTTTTAGTGTATGCCTAGTTATTGTTTGAACCCTTTGAAGTGTCTACCCCTATTGATGAGTTTGTTGTTGCTAAAAGAGTTTATAGGGGTTGTCTTATCTCCATACTACATAAAGTCCTATCATGCGATTTTATTGAATATGATATGGCAGATTTTGATATTATTCTTTGGATAGATTGATTACATGCATATCATGCCTCCATAGATGTAGGTGAAATGCCCCGAAAATGTGCTTCGGAAATGCCCATAATCGTATATTCCATATATCTCAAAATTCGTACATGATATCAAATATCTGACTTTTTATTGTTGATCAGGGGGCAAAATTGAGAGGGAGATGGGTGTAACCTAGATTTTTTAGATGACCCATAGCAAAAAAATGATTTTCAAAAATTTTCAATTTCTAGTAGCTATTCGCGATGGCTCTATGATGCGGGCCTGTCGCGGAGCAGTGTTGTGACTTTTTTATTTTTCCTTTTTTGGTGTAAGGCATTGAGGACTTTTCCCTATGCCTATGTATGCGTAAAAATACCTCTACTTAGCATTTTGAAACTCTATATCACTCAAAACACTCTCAAAATCCTCTCTAACACTTAACCAAATATTTCATCCAAATTCAAGTGTCTCAAGCTTAATTCTGGATCTCAAGAACTCCATTCAAGACTCAAGTCTCCTTCAAGTCTATATCAAGAAAAACCAAGTTTAAGATATGTGGGTTTCATCCATTGGGTCCTTTAACTCATGGTGTCCAATCTTCCTATCTTATAAAAATTACATGTTTTCAAGTTATATTATCTATGGGTATCTTTCATTATGGATTATAAGTATGCAATATGGTGGGATTTTATGAAATGTTGATTAAATATGCATGTCTATCTATCTCAAGCTTATACTATGAGTTGGTTTTGTCTATTCAGACTATGCATATTTTGAGCTATGAAACTATGATCTATTATGCGATTTGATGATGAATTTCAAGGTATCTCACATGAGGGTTTTGCAATATGTTGGTGGATTTATTTGCATTAAGTTTTCCCACATGATTTACTCTTGGATTGCATGATTTTGAACAATCATTACATACCCACCAAGTGTTTGATAAAATTTCAAGTGAAGAATGCTCAAGTTAATTACATGTTTTGTAAGTCAAGTGACTTCATGATGAATATGGTATATCAAGTATGTTATGAATTCATGAAATTATCTATAATTATGCAAGTATGAAGTTAAGCTCTAGTTTCATGATTTTACCTCTTGTGTGCCTTTGATGTTAATGCAAGGGTAATGTTTCATGATGATTTATTCTTATGTTTTAAAGTTAGGCTCACCATTAAAGTTCAAAGTATGTTTAAGAGCTACTCATGTCATGGTTCCATGTTTATTACAAGTTATTAAAGTCATGATTATTTCAAGTATCCAATGGGATTAGACTTAGCACCGATGGATTGGATATCGGCGTGGACTATCTTCAAGGATCCATACTCCTTTCCTCAAACTATGTGCCAACATAGGATTTTACGTTACCCTTGCTATATTAGTGGATCTATTTAGTGCACTTTCTCTTGAAATTATTCCCAAAATGTGATGGGCTCCCATAAGGCGAAGTTTTTCATGAAATCCATTCGGAAATTTGATGGACTCCCGTAAGTAAGGTTACTTCTCTGAAATGGGACGGGCTCCCATAAGGTAAAGTATGGTTTACCTTGTTAAGTAGACCACATCTTCACCAGTGAGGGATAATCATCGGGATTCCAAGTTGTAACTCGCTTGGTCTTATTCTATGTCAGTTGAGGTCTCTTCCGACA
>JAPFFP010044061.1:0-12715 GCA_026153255.1 Solanum medicagineum
CCAACGCCCAAGGGTCCAATCAGGACTATTGGTGCCAAGGTCAAGGAAACCAAGGTCGGAACGATGGTAGAGATGGAGCTTTTAGAGACAACTAGGGTGGTTATTATGATAGGAACAGGGGTCCAAATGCAAATTGGGGTCCCAGAGAAGACTTCAGAAATCGTTCTTATGTGCCACACATAACCGTGATATGGGTACAGGCAATTCTAGAATTGAGGAGATGTTTGACCGCTTGTTGAAGAAGGGTGAGACACAAGATGAAACTCTAAGGGATATGAAATTCGATATTTCAAGCATAGATAAAAAAATATAGTCTCTCTCTATAGCTATTAAACAACTTGAGCAACAATTAAGTCAAGTGTCAACTCAGTTGAATCTACATCAGAAAGGTACATTGCCTAGAAACACGGTACAAAATCCTAAGAATGAGTGGTAATATATGCCGGTTACTATTAGCGGTGGCAAGAGCATTATTGATCCTCCTATGCCGGTTGATGAGGAAGAAATTCGTGAGGAGATGGTTACAACAAAGGATATGGATAAAGGAGATAATTGTGGTAAGGATGGGGTAAGTGAAGCAGCTAAAGAGTCACAAAAGTTTAAGCCCGTCCCTAGGCCTTCTCCTCCTTTCCCTCAAAGAATCAAAAAGAGGGAGAAGGAAGGCAAGTTCAAGCACTTTCTCTCCATACTTAAGCAGCTATCTATCAACATCCCTCTCATTGAGCCTTTAGAGAAAATGTCGGGCTATGCCAAATATATGAAGGACTTGATTACCAAGAAGCATACTGTGAGTCAGGAGTTTCTCAAGAGCTTCAACATTGCAGTGTTATCACTACAAAATTCTTAGCTCAAAAGCATGAAAATCCGGGTGCTTTCACCATACCTTGCACTACAGGTGATGTGGAGTTCACAAGGGCACTATGTGATTTAGGTGCCAATTATAAATTTGATGCCTCTTACGGTCTACAAGAAGCTTGGATTGGGATCCTCTACTCTTACTAGCATGTCGTTGTTGATGGCAGATAGAATAGTGAAGAAGCTTGTGGGGATACTCTAGATGTGTTGATAAAGGTGGAAAATTTATATTTCTTGCAGATTTTGTGATACTTGATTATGAGGTTAACTTCGACGTCCCAATCATCTTGGGAAGACCATTCTGAGCCATCGGATAAGCTCTAGTGGATATGGAAGCTGGTCAACTCAGGTTTAGATTGAATGAAGAAGAGGTTGTCTTCAATGTCCGAAAGTCCATGAAGCATCTCAATGAGCTCAAATGTAAGGTGTAGGCAATTGCTAAAGTCTAGAAACCAATTTGCCTTACTCATTCGCGATAATAAATCAGCCACTACTTGGGAGGAAACCCAAGGTTTTTGATGTTAGAGCATAGTTATAAGTTTATTTTCAGTTTTTGGATTCATAGGTAGTTTTTTTTGTTTGTTTTGATTGCAATTTTTGACATTAGGTTGATTGCATATTGGCTAATTGTGTATTTCATGAAGAATATGCAAGTACAGGACTAAGTCCGCAAATTTGGCTGAGAAAAGCATCATGTTAAGTTTCTATGACTAGGTCTACGAGTCGTAGAACGACTTGTATCCCATCTTGTAGAAATTTTCAGTGAGCAGGAAAATTGTGTACTTCAATCTATGAGCCAACTTTATGATTCGTAGATCAATCTATGAGTCGTGAATGGACTTCGTGGACTTCAGGTAAGTTTCTAAAATTTTGCTAAGTGTTGAGGGTTCTACAAAATCATAACTTACGAGTCGTAGACCCATCTATGACTTATGGTTGGGGTTTCGTAGCCCTAGGCCTAGTAACTTTTTTCAGTTGACTTGGTTTAATATAAAAAGAAGGGGTCAAATTATTTTGACCCTGATTTGACCTAATTGACTAAATATCAACATAATTTCCCCTCCCCTTCATTTTTTCGATCCCTTCTGATCACTACCTCTCACTTTTCTGGCAAGAATAACAGCCAACCTAGGGTTTGTGATTATTGACATTCTCTCTCTTCTTCAAAGTTCATCTCCATTCTTGATGAGTTTTCAGTTTAGTTTAACCCTTAATTTACCTTGTTCTTAATTGATTGATTTGATGATTATGATGAGTATAGTGTTTAAACATGTAATTTTTGTTTGAATTTGAATTGTGAATTTGAAATACGGTTTCCTTTGATTGAATTGATTGTTTGAGTCCGGAATTGGGTGTTTTGACTTTATTGATTGTAAATTGCTATGCCTATTGAATCATCACCCATGTTTGATTGAATGATATTATATGATTTATGATTGTGAGCTGATGGGTGTTGACATGGGCATATGATTTTGTGTAAGTCATCTAGGAAAGGTCAGAAACATAGGTTATTCCATGCTTAATTATTTTCGATAGGGTATGTTTGTTTAAAGCATGTGTGGGGTTAGTGGTGATGTGCTAATCTTGTGGGTGTTTGTATTCTTGCTTTGATGTTGCTATTCTATAAGTTAAAATGTTTTTGGGGTTCGTATGATGAACTTAAAAAAATCAGGTGTCTAAAATTTCTGGTTCACGAGAGGCTCTTACAACCCATAGAGCAATCTACGAGTCGTAATTGCCCCTTATGTCAAATTCCAAAAACTTGATGCTTTTGAGTTTCTATCAGTCGAGACCTTCTACTAGTCATAGATCAATTTACGCCTTGTAGATAGGTCTCGTAGATCCCTGCCTGTCTTTAATTATTCACTGAAGTTCTTTACGACCTATGACTCAGAAGTCATTTTACGAGCCGTAGCTTGGTCTCTTAGACTTTTCCAGTAACAAATTATTCTGAATCACTAGTCTACGAGAGCACTATACAACTCGCAGTGCTCACTATGACTCGTAAAGGGGCTTTCGTAGAGCCCTCCAACAACTGAACTTAGATTATTTTTGTATTTAATTTCTTGTTTCTTGGGGCTAATCATGGTACATTTATGTCTATGTTTCAGGTATTATGTCCCCAAAAAGTAGACATGCTGAGATTAAAGCTCTGAGGAAAAAGCTCAGGGATAAGCCTTCAGATGACGAGCATTCCGACGACGAGCATACCCCTTAGCCGAGTGGGTCATTAGAGATCATTGATGTCAGACCTAACCCAAATGCTGCGATAACACAGACCAAAACGTAGCCAAAGCTAGGTGTACTCAGGCTTCGGTTGATAGTCCTTCCAAGTCTGAAGAGGAAGGTAGTGACGAGAGTGGGAGCAACATGCCACAGATGACTCCTTCTGGAGAGGAGCCTAGTTCTGAGGAGGGCTCTAAGGAAGGAGAAAATGTTGAGTCCTCTGTCACACCATCTTCATTATCAGCACCGGATGCCCATGCCAACCGGTAGTACGTCAAGGGCATAGATCAGATCTTCAGAGAGGGCATGCAGCCCAAAGAGTAGGGCAAGCCTACCCGTTCTATCTTTGAGGAACCCAGGGTGATAGCAGATGGACTTAGCTATGTCCCCAATCTACAAGACACAATGATACATTATGGGCTTATATGGTTGACTGAGTCACTTGGATGGTACTTCTCAGTGCTGGTGAGGGAGTTCTACGCATCCTACGCGGCCACTATCCAGTGTTCTCTTCCCAAGGGAAAGAAACCTCTCAGTCATCTTAGGCTGACAGAGACAAGAGTGAGAGGTCGGCGGGTCGACATATCTAAGGAGACTACTGTGGTATGCTTTTTGGTCCCGAGTACCGTACCCCCAGATCTACAGCGGAGCTTGACTACAAGTTGGGGCAGGACAGAAACCAATTGATTATGAAGGATCCTAAGCACCAGACAACACTTTTGAGATGGATGTCTAGTCATATTTCAGACTAGGGTCTAGAACCTGCTTGAGTCACCACCCACCACAGATCCTATCTTCAAGGCTTTTCTTAGCTTCCCTGCCAAGTTCTGGTGGGCTATTGTTCGTTCCTGCATCTGGCCTACTATTGTAAACAATACTTTGACATCTGAGTCAGCGATTTCGGTTGCCAGCATCTTTGCTGGCTATGACATTTATTGGGACCACCTAATAGTTGAGTAGATATATAAGGCTGCATTGAAGAGGCCAACCTCCATCCCATTCCTGTGTTTGATCTACAGACTCTGTGTAGAGTCTCAGGTAGAGATTTTACCTTAGCTGGGCTGGTTAGTACAGGCCCAGCACACGACCCAACCTGATCAAGGCTGATGAGAACCCAGTACCACTCCGGGGAGCACAACCTCCTCCTCCGCCAGAGATGTTCGCCTCGGTGCCGCCGCTTGAGGGTTCAATGACTGCCCTTACTACTACTACTACTGCTAATACTGAGGAGAGATCCCTACAGCCTGAGGTAGTCGATGGGAGGGGTCCCATTGTTGCTGCTACCACACTAGAGGCTTCTACTTCACAACTTCTTACAGTGGGCATGGTCTATGTGTTCGCCGCTTCTATTCAGGCCATGACTCGGAGATTATCAGATGCTGAGGCCTAGTTGACTCAACTTATTTAGCAGATTATGCCATGGGTTCGGGAGGCTATTGCAGACTCAGTGGAGCGAAGCTGAGCATTTACTATTTCTACTATTCAAGACCGTATTTCTACGGTGAATGCACACATCGACGCCTTCGAGGAGAAGGTTCAAAAGAGATTGGCCGAGGCCCGGCCTTCAGTTTTGTCAGCCTTGCAGACAGAGATCCAGATGCTTAGGGCTGACTTGACAACATCACTTGTGGAACCAGTTACAGTGCCAGAGGAGACATCTCCAATGCCGGTGCTTAATTTGTTTGCTCCTGACGAGCCTACCAATTTTTCCCTTGGGAAGAGACCTTGCACGGACATCATCTGTGAGACGGCTGAGGAGAACGATCTCGAGTGTGCCTTGAGGGAGTTGAGGCATGAGGCGGAGATCAGACGAGCTCAAGAGAAGGATCAGTTGAGAGGTATTGGCCCCTCCGGACAGAGTACTACAGCTAAGGAGACTACCCCGTAGGAGGGGGATGGCGAAACTCAGCTTGAGATCAGCGCTTAGGCGCCCAAGTATGGTTTTTGACCCCTTCATGTACTTATTTTGCTTGATTTTGTGCATTGGGGACAATGCACATCTTTTTCGATGAGGTGCGGGTAGTTATGAGCCTCAGTGAAGTCTGAGTAGCTTATGGACCATAACTACCCCAAATTTTGATCCCAAGGTTCTCTTACCTGTGTTCTTTTTCCTCGTGGATATTTAATTTCTGTTGAACCGACATGTTTAGGATATTTAGATAATAGTGTAGCATATAGTACTAATACTTGTGGCATATAGCATGTTTTTAAGTTTTGTTTTGAAAAATGGTACCCAGAAAAAGTTTTGATTACTAGTTAGATGGAAACCATGCATGTTTAGGTGTTTGGCAATATCTGTCCTGATAAATGATGGCAAATTGATATAGAAAGTATGATTTGTGAGTCTTTTGTTGGTAATGTATGCTCTGCCATGTGAGTGTGAGCTTATTTTGCTAAATTCATGTATTTTGTGTTAATTCAGAACTGGCCCTATTACTCTATGTTAGACTGTACAGTAAATAGATTAGGAAAGGATCTTAGGCCTTTTTTCTTAAATAGTCCACTTTAGCATAAAAATTACTAACCAACCTTGTTCCAAATATTGAGACTTACATGTATCAATTCTTTCAAAACACCTAATTAGTCTAGACTTATCAGTGATAAACCTTGAAATCGGCCCTGGTCTTTCCTTGAGCATTGTGAACCTCGACTGAGGCAAGAAGCCTAAGTTGAGGGTGGCTACCACAAGTGGCCCTGGTTCGGAGGAGAGATATTGTGTACTTAATGCAGGCTAAAAGCCTATGTTGAGGGTGGCTGGTGTATGGCCAAAGCACAAAAATAAGGTGGTGAGTTAGGAATGAGAAGAAAAAGAAGAAAAATCTAGTACGGGTGCAAGAATAATGAGAAATGCCTCAGATTGAGCTAAAAAAGCAAAAAGCGTTTAAAGACAAGGAAAAAAAAGCTGAAAAATGAGAAGAAACCACCCGGAAAAGCTTAAAAAACAGGAAAAAGGGAGAATAAGGCGAAAAGAATAGAGTTGGTGGAGCAAGAGTGTAAAAAAACGCAGTTTCAAGGAGGCCATTAGTCAATATTTTCCTAATATATCACACCAAAGCCCCCTGAGCCTACGTTACAAGCCTAGAAAGTCCTAAAGTGATTCTAGTCCAGTTAGTTGAAAGTCTGATTCAAAAGTATAGGAGCAAGTCCATGGTATTAGTCATTGTGCATGAGTATCTTTTATGAGATTGAGTGTTTTTGCACAGTCCCATGGTTAAATTTGGAATCATCATTGAGTGTTAAAAATGAGACTTCTTTTTGTGAGGGCATTTGCATTGCATTGCATTGCTAGCATTTGAATTGTTAAGTGATTGTGAACTGTTGATATTCCTTTGCTTGTCATAGTTGTGTTGTCACATGCACCAATTTGCATTGGCTTACTAAATAGCTATCTGATCCTATTTTCAAAAACTGATTTGGGTATATAAGTTTGAGATGTATATGATATATGCCGTTGAGTTGAGGTCTATGTGTTACTATATTGTTTATATAGATTGAATCATCGCTTGAGGAGAAACAACAATTTTAAGTTGAGGGTGTTGATGTGTTGTCAAAATACAACACTTTCGATGCTTAAAATTTAGGATTTTGTGTGTTCTCAATGCGACATTTATGATTTTTATGTGTTTTTGTGTTTAGTTTTGCAGGAAAGCAAGTTGGATATAACTTGGGGCAAAATTGCAAAAGTTTTCTGATTTTTGGTGATCTACAAGACCCTCTACGAGTAGTAGAGGTAGTTTTATGATAAATTCCAGTAAAGGATGATATCTAAAGATCAGTTATACGAGACACACATACGAGTCGTACAACATTCTACGAGTCATAGAAGTGGGATCCGTGAAGATTTTCAGTGAAGGACAAGGTGATGCAGTAGAAGCCTATGAGAGATAAATATGAGTCGTGAACCAGTCTACGACTTATAAAGTAAAGTCATAGAAGAGCATTCCAAAATCCTAGAAGCTGAATACGAGACCTCGACTATGACTCGTAAATCACATTACGAGTCGTAGAGACCTTTCATGGAGTTCGCCGACCAGTTTTTCTATTTTTCTAATGATTTAATTATAATTACTATAAATAGTACTTTTACGTTATTGTACAAGGGGAGGACGTTATATAATTCAATACTTGTAGGGTTTGTACTTAGAGAACTCAATACTTGAGAGAAATGATAGTGAGAAAATACTTGTGGGTAAATTTGATCTTGAAGCTTGTAATTTTCATTCTTCTTGGATTTGATTGATCTTAATTCAATTGGGTTAGTGCTTAATTATATTTTCTCAATTCATAATTTTTTTCATCTACCCATAGCATTAAGAGCTAAATCCACAACTAGGGTTGTGGGTAGCATAAAAAACTAACTTAGTAAATCCGGATGATTTGCAATTCTTGGAATGGGTATATGCATGTATTAATCAATTCTCTTCATTTTGAATGTTTTCTAATAGTGGTCAACATTAGAACCAGAATGTTACTGACTGGACTAAGGTAGTAATGAATAGAAAAAGAGACTGAATAACAAGATTCAATAATATGTTCTCGTCTAATCAACCGAACAGGGTCAAGGGGCGGTTGACTGGGTCTTATAGGTAATGGTTAGTATTGCAAACTATGGCGATGGGCCAAATCACATAGTAAAATTTGCCTCTCACCTTTGACCAAAGGGCTTGGTGAACTTAAATTACCGTTCCTCATGCTATATACTAGACAAGAATTGGGTTATCTAGTAATACTAAGTTGGGGAATAATAGGGAACATGATACCCTAGCTATTATTGATTATCTCTTGTGATAGTTTTAGTTTACTTTCTTATTGATTATTGTAAAACCCGCCCTTTGGGGAATTGAGTTGATTAACTACTTAAATTGCTTATTGGTGAATTTGTTTTGAGTCTACATATTCCTTTGAGTTTGACCCTAACCTTGGTTAGGTTTTATATCTTGACAATGACTACTTTATCCTCTACAAAAAAGGTGTAACTTGGGCAATAATAATGGAGAGAGATGAGATCATATGATGCACAACAGATAGGTAAGAGTATGTTGGTGTGACTTTGAGTGACAACTCATTGAATGGTGGAGGTAGAAGTGACAAGTAGGCTTGAAAATTCTATGACATGGTTGAAGTGCTTGTAGTGATAGGCTTGAATGTACGGATGTCACTATATGAGTGATTGGAGAAGGCTATCAGTGACTTTTGGATAAGTGTTTCAGGTGGATACGTTAGGGTTGTGAGAAGGAGTTGCATTCGCTAAGTGAAAATCCTTGAGGAGGTATAGAGTTTGAGTTGAGGGTTAGCTTCATAAGAATATGATCATCTTAGTAATAGCACCTTGAGGCTTAGAAGTAAGCTTGAATTGAAGATGAGGAGGTAGTTAGGTGGAGATTTGAATAAGAACTATGAGCTTGAATTGATGGAGAAGAGTGCCACGAAAAAGAGCATAATTGAGATGGGGAGTTGATCTCAAGAGTGTCCATAGAGTCTTGCATATCACGATGGTCCTATTCTCAGTTAGAGTTGATGACTTCCATCTTGAGTCCGAACATTTGATTGACGAGGTGTTCGAATGATTTGAATTGCTTAAGTTCCGATGCTCCATTCGTGCCTGCCGATGAGAATGTCTAATGTATAAAATAAGAATCTTATGGGATAGGTTGTAGGATTGTGACTAACTCAAAAGGTAGCACAAGGTGACTTTGAGTTAGGCTTGTCTTTGGTTAGAGTATGCAGCGAGACTTAGGCCTTGACGAGCGTTATGAGATGCAGATGATGATGCCCTCTAATGAGTTGAGTTTTCTACTCTTTAGTCGATGTTCACCTATAAGTTGGAGTATTTGAGTAATTAAGTTCTTGATGTGTATATTCTTGAGTCTAAATAGAGATTGTTAAGATCAACGAAGAGTCGAGAGTTTAAATGATTGAGAGAGTATTGAGAGGAGATTTTGATTGTTATTCGTGCCTTGGTGTCCATCTCCACTCTTCATTTGAGCATGAATCATTCTAAGGGAGAGATAATTTAATACATGACAAAAGTACAAAAATACTTCTAAAAGAGAGATGTGCGCATAGTGCGTTTTCCATGCAGTGATGGGAAATTTGAGACCGGATTTACAATCAGCATAAAACATTAAGTGACAAATGGTCTTGATTGATTTTTAGAGTAACCGGATCAAAAGATAATTTTTTTGTGCTAAAACATAAACCAGTGTAGGTGTACGACATGCCACGATGCACCACCATCACGGACTAACACTTGGTTTTATTCTAAAAATTTTCTACGGGATTACAAACCTCGTTCGGAGAATTTTTGACAAACAATACCAAAAAATTACACTGTCCGCGTCACGGACCCTATGTCCCGAGATGAACTTCTTTTGAATTTCGTGAGAGACATTCTAGACCTTTCAAAACCCCTCCTAGACTTAATATATGATCCAAATTGATATTTTTAAGTCTAAAAAGAGTTTTTAACCTATTCTAAGTCCTTGAAAAAGACCTAGGACAAAAGAGAAGAGAAGAGAAGAGGAGCGAGGAATTGAGAAGTTCGAGGAGAGTTCTTTGAGATTGATTATCTAAAAGCTTCATTCCAGGTATGTGAGGCTAAACTAAAACATGAAATTGTTTTTCCATGTGCCCCCATTTGTGGTAGTAGAAAAATTATGAGTATGATGAGTCTCCATACATGTTTTTTGAATGTTATCTTGAAAATTATGTACTTTTATATGTTGATAATCATCATAAACTTGATTTCTTGAATTGAATACTTTTCATAAGATATTGTATAAACCCTACATGTTAACTTTTGAAAGCATGCATGAATGAACTTAGGGATTGAGTCTAGAGCCTTGATCTAAGAATATTGATTGTGATTGTGATGATGATAGGTTGGTAGAACTTGATGATCCATGAGTATCCATAAATGAACTCTAATGATTTGTCTATTCGATTGTTCCCTAATGGTTGATCCAAGCCTTGAGCTATTGATTAAGATAGTATGAGTCTTGATTGATGCTGATGAGTTATTGTCCACTCTTTATCCTTATCTTAGATGGACATTGGTCATTCTGAGTGAGTATCTTACGAGTTGACGTTATTCCATGTTATTTCTGTCTATATTGTTTCATTCAGCTTTTTTACATAACGTACATTTCACATAATGATGTCACTCGGCGCTGCATCATTTCATGATGTAGAGACAGGTTTTAGAGGTATTCAGCAGACGCATCGTTGAAACTCACGTCTATGATTCCAGAGATGGTGAGCCCTCCTTACCTTCAGAGGAGCCTTTTTTCTTTCACTAAGTATTTCATTTTCTTGGAGTTGGGTAACCACGGCCTGTTATGGTACCATCTAGATGTTAGAGGTAGAGACTTCATAGACATTGAGTAGAGGATGTTGAGTATTGTTTGCTTTCCAACTCTTATTTATTGGAAAATTAACTTTTTATATAGAGATTTGTTTTCCTTTAATTACATTACAACCTTTTCCTTGACTATTTTTCTTCACTGTTGAGTATGAGTTGACAGTGAGGCCAAGTGGCTCGCTCAGGGACTAGCAATAGTCTCTAAGTGCTGGCCATACCAAGGGTACCCTCCTGGAGCTTGACAAGGGTTGCACAGTTTCAAGTTGCATGTTTCCTTCTGATTATTTGTATGATATTATGTAGTAGATTTGTATTACTGATGATGCCTATCACTACATTGTATTTATACTGATACTATTCTTGCTATGCCACTTGGCATAATCTAGTTGCAGGATCAATGATGTTTTCATAGGTGAAGACAGCGGTAATCTTTGGCAGCTTCTACTCCTCCTTTCTTTATGGTGAGAATTATGTCTTGAATTTAAGATATTATACTCTCTTAGTATCTCTATACCTATTTAGACTAGCTTCTTGAGAAATTTGTGTACTTTTCAAAAGTACTTGTATTAAAATCAAGTTCAAGAGAAATTGTTGTTTTCAAATAAGGAAATAAATTGATATTTATTTACTTTCATATTATTCAATTTTAAATCATATGGTAAATGTTCTCCTTTCTAGGTGTTATACCAAATGTCCATACAATCTGGTGGATTAAATTATGATATATACCATCCGTTAACAGTTGTGCTTGTTTAGGCCATTTTAGAGACCAAATGTGCACATTTTTGTGACTTACTGCTCATACCCTTTTAGCCTATTTTAAAATTTCAAAAAAAATTATACCTAACCTCTAAATAACTTAACCACATCACGAGTCATCCCACAAAATACGGGAGTCATCCCACTAAAATTAATTTCACTCCATATTAGATCCAATCCAATCCACCCATTTCTTTTTCGATCCAAACTTGGACCTAAGATATATCCCTAAATTCTTTTTTCTTTTTAATTTTCTTGTTGTTAGCATCATTCTAAAAACATTCTTCCTTTGTGATATTCTTCTTGATACTTCTCCTCTTGAGAGAACTTAAAGAATTACCTTTTGAGCCATTTCTGAAACGCCCCTCATGTGTTTCGGAATGCCCCATAATCGCAACTCCATATATCTCAAAATCTGTGTATGATTTCAAAATTTTGACTTTATATTCTCGATCAAGGGGAAAATTGAGTGGGAAATGGGCATAACATGGATTTTAGAAGACCTGTAGTCAAAATTTATTTTCGCTAATTTTTGCAATCCACAGTCTACCCGCGCCCTACCTGGCCGCGACGCGCCAGGGGTGCCTACTAGTGTAAATTGGAGTTCACGTCTAGTCTGCATCGCCGCCAGGGGCGCGGACCAGTATATTATTTTCCTTGGTTTTTCTATTTCAGCCAAGGTCATGGGGGTCATAGCCCCATTCCCAGTTAAACATGAAATCTCCCATACTTAACCATTTTTTTCAACTCTATAACTCACAAAACTCTCTCTCAAACCTCTCTAAGACTATCAATTCTCTTATTCAAATCTAAGGATTTCAACTCAATTTTGGGACTCACAGACTCATTTCAAGCTCTAAGTCTACTTCAAGTTCACCTCAAGGAATTCAAGGTTTAAAGTATGTGGATCTTCATCCATGGGTCCTTTCACCCGTAGAGGCCAAACTTCTCTTTTCATGAAAATTCCATGTTTCAAGTTATATTACCTATAAGTATCTCTTATTTATGGATTATGTATATAAATTATGTTGGGCTTTTATGAAGTATAAATTGATTATGCATGGATATTTATTTCAAGCTTATTCCATGAATTGATTTGGTTTATTGAGATTATGCATGTTTTGAGCTATGAAATCATGAACTATTATGAATTTTGTGATGGATTTCAAGGTAGCCTACATGAGGGTTTTACTATTATATTGATGGGTTGATTTGCATGATGTTTACTCATCTTATTTCTCTCTTGAATTGCATGATTTTGAACAAGTATCATAAACCCATCATGTGCTTGATAAAATGACATGACAAGAATTCTCAAGTTATTGATGATCTAGTACATGATGTACAAGTCAACTGACTTCATGATGATTAAGGGCTTTCAAGCATGTATTGAATTCATGAAAAGTATCTATGATGTTACAAGTATAGAGTTAAGCCGTATTTCAAGAGTTTTACCTCTTGTGAGCCATTCATATTAAAGCAAGGGTTCTTGTATGACTATAAACTATTCTCATA
>JAPFFP010044062.1:0-12715 GCA_026153255.1 Solanum medicagineum
AACCCCCACACACATCTAATAATATTTTAAATTTCTTTGAAAATTATATTTTTTTTAACCCCACCACTACCCCCCAACTAGTCCCCTCAACCCCAAAAAAATTTTAAAATTATTTTTTTAAACAATTAAATTATTTGAAGTTAGATCTAAAATCGGGTGTGATCGTATTTTGGTTTAAAAATTGGGGTCGAATCTAAATTTTAAAGTCAAAACTTGGGTCGGAAGTCGAGTTGAGTTTTGCATTAGGTGTTAGGATTGGGTCCCCAATCGATTACTAGGTTTGGTTTTTATGTCGGAACTATTTTTTTAAAAAAATATTTTGTACTCTCTAATATAAAAGAAAAGATAGTTTCTAAAAAAGAATTTTATTCACTGATCAAATGCTAAAAATATCTTTCACTCACTAACCAAACATAAAAAAATAAATTAGAAACATAACTTGCTATTGATGAAAACATTTTCTTTCGTACCAAACACACCCTAAAAGAATAAGATTTTTTTATTCAATGTGGTATAAAAGATACGGAAAAGGGCCTAAAATGACCTCGAACCATGGAAAATTGTACAAAAATGTCATCCATCCACCTATTGAGCTTAAAATGCGCATATCATCTACCTTTAGGTTCAAAAATACCCTTCATTCATCTTTTGACTCACCTACTTTGAAACTAACTATCTTCTCACTTTTTTTCCTTTTTAAATATTTATTATATTTCATTTTATTATGGAATAAAGTAAAACCCCATCATCAATTCTTTTTTTTAAAAAAAAAAAAAAACTTATAATTATTTTTTATTTTCTAAAGTTTGTTTTAGGGTTATAAAGAAAGATATTATTTTGATTTGGACAAAATAAGTGAAAATTTTGATGTAAAAAACTAGTAATTTTACAGTAGTTTACCTTTTTTAAAAAAAAATTAGGGCCATGAAGAAGGTATATTATTTTTGTATTTTATAAATTAAAAAAAATCTTTCAAAAAACTTTCTTAAAAAATCTAAAGTTACAATAATATATATTTTGAAATTTTAAAAAAATTTGTACATACTTGTATTTTATGTAGACAAAGAATTAATCTTTTTGAGGAATAAAGCGATTTATTAAAACCGATTATGCTTTTTTAAATTCTTTTATTTAGAGCCTGTTTGGATGAGCTTACTGTTTTTAACTTATAAGCCAAAAGCTAAAAGTAGGAATCCTAGCTTATAGCTTTTGACTTATTTTGGTCATTTTGGCTTTAAAACAAGTGCTTATAAGCACTTTTTGAATTTATCCAAACGTTCAAAAAATGCTTAAAAGTTATTTTGACATAAAAACACTTAAAATAAGCCAATCAAAACAAGCTCTTAATCAAATTTGAATAGCTTTTCATTATTTTCAATATAACACTAGAAAAAACAAAATCTTAATTACTCTTTGAATAAATTAAAATTTTACTATTTTCATTAACTTTATATATTCTTAAAAAGTTCTCTCTTTTAGAAAGTTAAATAAGTTAATTTATTTTAATAAATCATTTTTTCAAAGAAACACTTTGATTCTTAAAGAGATACATTATTTCAGTTTGGATAAATTATGGAAAGAAATTTAATAGAGATGGAGATTTATTTTATTCCATAACAAAATGAAACATAATAAATATTAAAAAAGAGGATGGTTAGTTTTAAGGGTATAATTGAGCCAAAAAAGTTAATGAAGGGCATTTTTGGACCCAAAGGTGGATGACAGGAGCATTTTAGGCTCAATAGGTGGATGAAGGATATTTTTTATCAATAGTTCAAGAGTATTTTAGACCCTTTTCCGTAAAAGATATAATTGTTCCATAGTCACGTAAGTAATTAATCTCACAATTTGTGGAAGTTTGTATAAATCAATCTAATAAAAGTAAATCAATAAAATTAGGAAATGATAATACGACGATTCTTATCTAAAAACGAAGTGATATTCTTGCAGTAGCAATTCACTATTCAAGTACATGTTTATTTCAAATTATAAACAAGATTTCTTTTTCAAAAAGTCTTTTATTAGCCTTTATGTTTGATGCTTTATTTCGATATCTTACTAATTTTTTCTATATATAGGATGAAGATCACAAGAATATATCTAAAGTCTTACAAGTTTTGATTGCAATTAATTAGTCAACTTAAATTCTGCTCTTTTACTATAAATATTTTTCAAGATCATCTTTGCCATATTAGAGGCAAATTCTCTGCCTTAGCAAATTACTTTTCACCCATGCCATAATACAAACTTTGAGTTACCGTATTTGACATTTAGTTTTTAAGTTATTTAGAATTTCACTAACATTGGTATTTTTAGATTTTATAATACAATTTTGGAAGACCAAAAAAAGGAGGTAGAAAAGGTCCTTGATTTTTTTAAAAAAAATTTCTTGGAAAGACCATAAGTGGCCTGATGTATTCCTTTTTAAAAATTAAAATTGACATTTAGAGCGATTTGACTTAGCTGAAAAAAATAGTTTTTTTGGTAAGTAAAGGATTTTATTACCAAAGAGAAGTTTACAGCCCAAGAAAGAAGAAAAAGACAGAAAGAAACTAATCTACTTGGACCAAAAAAAAAAAACTTCCACTTCCTAAACGTCTATCGACATCTTTAGCTTGGATAGTAGTTTAAGTTCGCAAGATATTTAGTTAATTTCACTTTGAGACAACCCCTAAAATATATATCTTGGATTATTCTCTTCACAAGGATCGATACACCTCTCCTTTAGGATCGATACACCTCTCCTTTTACCTTGGAAAACAATTTGGTTCCTCTCTTGCCATATATAATAGATGCAACCTGTTAGCGCCATTCTATATATTGTAGTTGCAGCACTATTTCCATTATGATGATCCACAACCAATGTGAGTTGTTCTTCCCATACTTTTGCTTGTCATCTATGTCCTAGCCATTGTAGTATCTTGTTCCATATTGATGCCGAGACAACAGACTAAAAGAAAAGGTGTAAGATTGATTCATTCTCTGATTCACAGAGAGGGCATGGATTAACACCCATTCCCCAATGACTCATCCTATCCTTCGTGTACAACCTTCCATGAGCAACCAACATCACAGTGAACAACCATTTTGGGGAAGAAGAGGTATTGTAGATTAACTTCTTCTATCTTACTTTTGGAAACACTTCTTGCACTAATTGGTACATCTTTTTTATAAAGAAATATTGCAGCCTCTGGAATTGTTCTTCAGTGTAACCGGAAGCCTCTACATACTCCTTAGCTTTGAAAATTTTCTTGATAAGCCAACACTACTAAAAAGCTATCATAAAACGACGCAAAAAAGTGATGGACTCCATCGTTTTTTTGGCAAAAAGCGATGGAAAAGCGACCCAAACGGTTCCGTCACTTTTTTCCTTGTCGCTTTTTTAAAAGCGACCCAGCCCATCGCCCAAAAAACAAAAACAAAAAATACAGAAAGCAACGGACGGCTGTCACGTTTTTGTTTATTTATTTTATGTTATTTTTGTGACGGACTGTGTCGCAAATTTTTAAAAAATTAATATTTTGAAAATAAATAAAAATAAAAAAGTGACAGACTTCTGTCGCTTTTCTAGTTTTTTAAAAGAAAAATTATGAACTAAGCGACCCCATCCGTCGGTTTTCTATAAATTTCTTTTTAAAAAAATTGCTAAAATGTGACAAACAAAGGGACCTTATTCGTGGCTTTTCTGCAATTTTCTTTGCCTGCATTACAATTCAAATCTAATATATACCAATACATCACAATCAACAACAACTAAAACATTCAAAATACGTACTAATAACCACAATTAAACATATATTCAACAAACGAATATATATTCAATAAGTAGGAAATATGAAACTAAAAAAGGAGCATGATGTAGAATGTTACAATATTGTAAAATAGTCCACCAAAAATAAAAGCAATGTAATAGCAAAACATAACTAATGATAAATAACAAAAGGATAACAACAATAATAATTAACCATAATCATAACACTCACCGGAAATAATCTTTTGGGCACAATCAACACCTAGCAAATAATGAACTTCAACTAAAAAAATTTTGAATTTTAACATATAACAAATATCAATATACGCTAACTTTTTTTCGTCTTTTTAAACAGGGAGGATAGATTTTTCATCGACTAAGTTTAACAAGCAATGAACTTAGACTAATAGATTTGAATTTTAACAACATAACAAATATATTATTCTAAACTAAATTTTTTCGTCTTTTTGAATGGGAAGGCTTCGAAATTCGATGGATAGATTTTTCACCGGGCAATTTTAACATCTACTATATAGCCATAACCATATAATACAAACAAGAGTAAAAAAACGTAAAATAATATACGACTAAAACAAAAACACAACAAAAATGAAAGGAGACAAATGAAGGATAATAACCATAGAGCTCACTAAAAATGCTTAGAAATGCATACAACCAAACTTGAGTATCAACTATTACAAATAAATAATATAAATAAGAGAGATTAATAGAATAACAAGTAAACAAAAAATAGTGAATTACGAAAACTAAATGGGGTTATAATGGTGTCCAGATGAAGAGCAATAAATGGTGAAAAAAGGGGGATGTTAAATAATTAATAAATTAACAAGAAATAAATAACTAAATAGGAAAAGTTACCATAAATAGTTTTCAGCCTATATGAGTAACATGTGAAATCAAACAAAAGACTCTTTCGCCTAAGATGAGAGCTTACTGATTTGCTGTTGTTGTCATTCCTGGAGTTCAGAGCTCGCTGGAGACGTTGTTGTTGTTCGTCGACTTCGAGCTCATTGTTGGTAGCCATTTTGGTCGCTGATTTTTGGTTGCTTGGAGTTGGGACTTTGTTAGCCGAGGTTGAGAGAGAAATGACTTTCGTTCTTGAGTGTTGTTTACTAGCAATCTCGGGTGGATTTTGGTGGGTTTCTTAGTGATTTTTTGATGGGTTAAGGGGCTGTTTGGAGAGGTATTTTGGCTGCGTTTCATGGTTGAATGGTGGGATTTTGGTGGTATTTTCATGGGGATTTGATGGCTAATTGATTTGGGGTCATTTAGGGTAGATCTGGTCGGAAAAGAAGGGGAGAAAGGGGCAGATTCAGAGGGTTAAGGTGGAGAAGTGGTTACCAAGGACTGTGGTGGTCGTTTGGTTGTGATTCTAGCGAGGTGAGGTTGTTCGATGGTGAAGTGAAGAGGAGAGAATATCGGTGGCGGCTGCCATGGTGAAAGGAGAAAGATGAAAAAATGATTAGGATTTGTGGTACTTGTCTCTTGAAAATGGAAAGAGAAATAATGAAGAATAACATTGTTTGCCAAAAATAAAATTGATTTTATTGATGAAAGCTGAAAAAGAGATTTGTACGATATGTCTCTACATGCTGAATTAGATCGATGTGATGCTTTTGTTTTGAGCTGAACAATGAATATTGCGTCAAAGGAATTGTCCAACAATGTTGTTTATGGTTTCAATGTTGCAAGTGTCTGAAAGGAACTGAAGAATAGATTTGATAAAAGTAATATATCAAGAATTTACAAATTACATCAAGAGATAATAGATTTGACCCAAGGATTTGAAACTGTAGCTAGCTATTATTCGAAGCTAAGATATCTATGGGGAGAATATGATGCTATGGTACCAATTCCTTCATGTTGATGTCCAGAATCAAATGTGTTTGCAGATTATCTTCAACAGCGTCGACTTGTACAATTCTTGAGAGGGTTGAACGATTTATTTGGATAGGCCAAAAACTATATCATGTTTATGATCCCAACTCCTAATATTGATGAAGCTTATGGAACGATTACAAGATATGACATGAAAAGGAAAAATAATCATGATACAACTAAATAGGAGTGCAAGTAATGAACTACAACAACAAATTATGCTACTGAAATAGGAAGTAATCAATCACAAGGACATGGTATTTCTTATAAGGTTCAACTCTCTAAAAAAAATAGATGTGAATACTGTAAGAAGAGAGGTCACACAAAAGAAGCCTGCTGGAAGTTGGTTATCCAAAAAACTTTAAAATGAAGAAAAGGATATTCAATGTTTCTGCAGCCAACGGTGCACAACTAAACTCTTCAACGCTCAAGAAGATCACCAAAAAGGAGAACAGAAAGTGGAAGACAAGCATATGCATACATAAGGAAATCATTTTACCGATGAACAGTATCAACAGATCCTTTATTTGCTATCAAAATCTAATATTGCAGAAGATGTAATTGCTCACAAAAAAGTCATGAGTATACCTTTTGTTAAGTGTCCATCCCACATCATGGGTGGAAACAATTGTAAGGGGTTTCCCCCCTATATATTGAAGTGTAGTTATAGGATTTAAAATATACCTCTCACTTGCCTTCTCATCTTCTAAGGCTTTGTTCTTCTTTCTCTCTTGTAGTATTTCACTTGTATTATTTGGAGTAAAATAAAATTGATTTAGTTGTGTCTGAGGACGTAGGTAAAAATATTTTTTACCGAATCTCGTAAATTTGTTGTTCTTTTTATTTTTTCTCTTTTACTATTTTTTAGTTGTTATTATTTTTGGGGTAGTAATTGTAAAATAATTACTCTATCCAGTTCGGTTCCTCAATAATTGGTATCAGAGCCAAGGTTCTGTTTGAGTATGCTTGATGGTTGCAGCATAGCTTGATCTTCCACATCAGAAAATTTTTCTTGGGTTTGTATTCTCAAGATATTTTTTCTTAGTATGCTCCGTAGTTGCAACATAGTCTGAACTTCCACATCAGAAAAGAATTATCTGGTCTGTGTAGCCAGCTATTAAATAGTATCTGTAATACAAAACGGGGAGGGAAATAAAGCAGTATCCATCTCAGACAAGCCATAGGAGTCTACCTCAAGTATCAATAATACATCGTTGGTATCTTCGCTTATGTCACGAATTCAGACAAGTACGAAGTTTGCTCTTGAAATTTTTCACAAAATAGGACACTTTTGGGATGTGGAAATGTGAGGTCAAAGATGTCCTTTTTCAAGGATTAGATCTTGCTCTAGAAAAAGAGAAACCAGACAATATAGGAGATGCAGATTGGAGATACATCAACTGTGTTGCTTGTGGTACCATCCGGTCCTTCCTCGGAAGAGAACAAAAGTACTTATTCACAAAAGAAACTTCTGCTCGTAAATTTTGGAAGGTATTGGAGGATAAATTTCTGAAGAAAAATATTCAAAATAAACTGTACATGTAGAAAAGAATATTTCACTTCACTTATGTTCCTAGTAGCACAATGAATGATCATATCACTAGTTTCAACAAATTAGTTACAAATTTACAAAATATGGATGTAACATTTGTTGATGGTGATCTAGTATTGATATTGTTGGAGTCCCTTCCTGATGAGTACGAGTATCTTGAAACTACTCTACTTTATGGGAGGAATGAAGTGGATGAAATTTCTCTTAAAGAAGTTTGTTCAACTTTTTATAGCTATGAACAAAGAAAGAAAGAGAAACAAAAGAATGGAGACGGAGAAGCATTAGTAATGATAGGTTGTTCTCAAAATCAAATGAGAACGAAGAAGGGGAGATCCAAGCCACGATCATCCAAACCCAACAAAGATGAATGTGCTTTTGTCGAGAAAAAAGGCACTGGAAGAAAAATTGTCCAAAGTTGATAAAGAAGACCAATGGAAAAGTTGTTCATGGATTCAAATATAGCAGACAGTGATGACTCTGATTTCTCATTAGTTACAATGAAGCCATCTACATCATCTATTGTATGGTTGATGGACTCAGCTTGTAGCCACCATATTTGTCCTAATGGGGACTGATTTGTTGATCTACAAGAAAGAAGAATGTGGAGTTGTTCACACTGCAGGCAATAGCCCTCTTATCGCATATGGTGTTGGTTAAATCCGATTAAAGAGTCATGATGGATTGTGCAGAATACTAACAGATGTTCGGTGTATACCAGAGTTGAAAAAAATCTCATTTATGTAGGAGCCCTAGACTCAAAGGGGTTCACAATCACTGCAGATAATGGAGTGATGAGAATATGCTCTGGTGCGCCGGTGGTAATGAAGGCTATCCGAAAGGACAATAATTTGTACTGCTATCATGGTAGTACAATTAGTGGGACAACAGCAATAACATCCAGTGTTGACAAAGAGGCAGAGGCAACTAGGCTATGGCATATACGCTTAGGACATGCAGGAGGAAAATCCTTGAAAACCTTATCAAATCAACAATTGTTGAAAGGTGTTAAATCTAGATACTTGGATTTTTGTGAGCACTGTGTGGAAGAAAAGCAAACAAGGGTTAAATTTGGAATAACTATCCATAATACGAAAGGTATTTTCGATTATGTTCACTCTGATGTTTGGGGTATTTTCAAAACACCTTCATTAGGTGGAAAACACTACTTTGTAACCTTTATTGATGACTTTTCACGAAGGGTGTGGGTATATACAATAAAGACTAAGGATGAAGTGTTTAGAATATTTCTCAAACTAAAGACGATGATAGAAGCTCAAAGTGACAAAAAGATTAAGTGTCTTCGCAGAGACAATGGCGGAGAATGCAAAAATGATCTTTTCCAGAAGGTTTGTGAAGAAAATGACATCGTTAGATATTTTTCACAGTCAGAAAGACACCATAACAAAATGGAGTGGCAGAACGCATGAATCGAACTTTGCTGGAGAAGGTTCGGTGTATGTTGTCCAAAGCTGACTTGGGCAAAGAATTTTGGCTAAGGCAATAATATATGCATGCCACATCATAAATCTATTGCTATCTGTTGCACTTGGTGGGAATACACCATTTGAAAAATGGTATGGAAAACCTATTGCGGATTATGACTCCTTACATGTATTTGGCTCAATTGCATATTATCATGTGAAAGAGTCAAAATTAGATCCGAGAGCTAAGAAGGCTATCTTTATGGTAATTACTTCTGGAGTCAAAGGATATCGCTTATGATGTCCAGAGACAAGAAAAGTAATGTTCAGCCGAGATGTTACTTTTGACGAATCTGCCATGATGAAAAAGGATGCAGATGAAGCTATCTAAGTAACTGATAGTGCTTCAAAGAAGGTGGAGTTTGAGGAAAAATTTATTTTTCCTCCATAAAAGGCAGATGAAGAAACAAATGACGATTTAGAAGAAGAGCCAGTTGAGACACAGGTTCCAACTTGGGAATCTAAACAACAACTTGAGTCAATAGCAACCCATAAACCTAAAAGAACTGTGAAGAAGCCTATGCATCTCACAGAGACAATGACATGTGCAACCTCTGTCATTATTGATGACATTCCAACCACTTATAAATAAGCTATCCAAAGTGGTGAAGAAAAGTGCAAAGTTGCAATGAATGAGGAAATAAAGTCCCTAACCAAGAAGGATTTCCTAACCAAGAAGATGTTCGCCACAAAGCAAGATTAGTGACCAAAGGGTATGCTCAAAAGGAGGGAATTGATTATAATGAGGTACTTTCTCCAGTTGTGAAACAATCCTCCATTAGAGTTTTATTGGCTTTGGTAGAGAATGGATTTAAAACTAGTTCGGATGGATGTATAACCAGCGTTTTTACATGGTGATTTGGAAGAGAAAATCTACATGACTCAACCAGAAGGATTCAAAGTTGCAGAAAAAAAAACATGGTGTGTAAACTTGAAAAATATTTGTACGGATTGAAACAATCTCCAAGACAATGATACAAAAGATTTGGCAAGTTTATGCTGCAGCAGAAGTACGTGAGAAACAAATACGATCATTATGTGTATTTATGCAAGCTTAAGGATAGTTCTTTCATATATCTTCTCCTATATGTTGATGATATGTTAATAGCTTCCAAGAATTTGGGGGAAATTGAGAAGCTGAAAGCTTAACTAAGTAAGGAGTTCAAGATGAAGGATTTGGGAGATGCGAAGAAGATTCTTGGCATGGAGATAATAAGAGACAAACTTTCAAAAAAACTTTGTTTATCTCAAAAGAATACTTGAAGAGGGTGCTAGATCGATTTGGTATGAATGAAAAAACTAAACCAGTTAGCACTTCATTGGCTCCCTATTTTAAGCTTAGTGTTGATATGTCGCCGAAGGATGAAGTCAAAAGAAAATATATGTCAAGGGTACCATACATAAGTGCTATTGGTAGCTTGATGTATGCAATGGTTTGCACAAGACCTGACATTTCACATGTTGCTGGGAATTGTGAGCAGATAGGCACAATCCAGGGAGAGAACATTGGCAAGCTGTGAAATGGATTTTGCGGTATATTCGTAACACCGTGGATGTTAGGTTAGTTTTTGAGCAAGAAGAAAGTTGGTGTGTAGTTGGATATTGTGACTCTGACTATGCTGGTAATCTGGACAAAAGAAGGCCGACTACTGGTTATGTGTTTACTTTTGCAAAAGCACCAGTTAGTTGGACGTCTACTTTACAATCAACGGTTGCTTTGTCTACAACTGAGGCAGAGTAAATAGCGATTACAAAGGCTGTGAAGGATGCAATTTAGCTTCAAGGATTGCTTAAGGAACTTGGTATCAGACAAGAAACTATTACAATATTTTGTGATAGTCAAAGTGCTATTCAATTAGCAAAAAATTAAGTTTATCATGCAAGAACGAAGCACATTGATGTTCGGATCACTTCATACGAGAAATCATAGAAGAAGGTGGAGTCACAGTACAGAAAATCAAGACTACAGAGAATCCTGTTGATATACTAACAAAAGTGGTAACTGCGATCAAGTTTGGACATTGTTTGGACTTGATCAACATTGTTGAGCATTGATGTCCAAAAGCTGAAGACACAATTGAAATTTGTTATTGAGAGAATTGAAGATGTGGGATGACTAAGGTGGAGATTTGTTAAGTGTCCATCCCACATCGTGGGTGCAAACAATTGTAAAGGGTTTCCTCTATATATTGAAGTGTAGTTTTAGGATTTAAAATACACCTCTCACTTGCCTTCTCATCTTCTAAGGCATTTGTTCTTCTTTCTCTCTTATAGTATTTCACTTGTATTCTTTAGAGTGAAATAAAATTGGGTCAGTTGTGTTTGAGGACGTATTTAAAAATATTTTTTATCGAACCTCGTAAATTCGTTGGTCTTTTTATTTTTCATCTTTTACTATTTTTTAGCTGCTATTATTTTTAGAGTTAATTGTGAATAATTACTCTACCTAGTTCGCTTCTGCAACACCTTTATCACTTCTTAATAAAATTGAGAAGTATAAATGGATAGTTGATTTAGGGGCCACAATCATATGATGTCTAATTTAAGCATGTTCACTACTTATCTAGAATTACCTATAGATTGCAAAAGAAAGGTACAATTACCCACAGGTCAAACCAGTAGGTACTATATGTCCCAAGGTTTAAATATAACCTTCTATCAATTTCTAAACTCACAAAGAATATTGGTTGCTTTGTATCATTCTATCCCAATTGTTATATGTTTCGAGCACCTCAACTATGAAGGTGAAGGGGATTGGTAGAGTGGAATATGACTTGTATGTGGTGGATGTCTTAGACAATAAGAATTATATAAGGAAGCTACTATTGGCTGGTGTAAGTGCATCAAACTCATTAGTTTTGCAAAGCATTAGTGCATAATTATGGCATAAGAAACTTGGACATATTTCTATAGATGCCTTAAAGAAGATCCATATGTTTTCTGGAAAATACTTAAAGATACTGCAGAACACTGTAATATTTGTCCCTTGGCAAAACAAACTAAGTTTCCATTTCCTAGAAGTATGAATAAAAGTGCTCATTTTGCAGAACGAATCCATTGTGATGTGTGGGGTCCTTTCAAATTTTCTGCTTATGATCATAGAGGATATTTTCTTACCTTAGTAGATGACTACAACAAGTATACTTGGGTTTGCTTGATGAGCTCTAAGGATGAATGCATTCTGGTGTTGAAGTTCTTCATTGCTATACTAAAAAAGAAATTTTAATGTAATTTCAACACCCTGAGAATAGACAATGGTGGGGCATTCAACAATTTACAAATGAAAAATCTCCTCAATTCAGAGGGAATTATACATCAAATCTCCTATCCATACACTTCTCAGCAAAATGGTCTAGTTGAAAGAAGACATAGATACATCCTTGATATAGCAAGAGCACCAAAATTCCAAAGTGGTCTACCCTTGAGGTTTTGGGGTGACTATATTTTAGGGGCAGTGTATTTGATAAATAGAATTTCTTCTAGAACTACACATGGTAGATCTTCTTTTGAGATAGTTTTTAACAAACCTCCATCTCTTAATCATCTTAGAGTCATAGGCTGCCTTTGTTATACAAGAAGTGTGAAGAAACAACATAAAATTCTCCTTTAGAGTTGTACCTGCAGCACTCCTAGGCGATTCTTAAATACAAAATAGATTGAAACTGTATGACAACGGACACATCATTCTCATTTTGCTAACAGGAATGTCACCTTCCAGGAAGATATATTTCCCTTCTTAGATCCTACTTTTGATCTTAAGACATATATTTCATCAACACCAAATTCATCAATACCAACTTTTTATCCAGAAGAAGAGGAACCTATTTCATTTCTCCAATATCCTCTACTCTTGATCTTGCCCAAGAGGTCTATTTCACTAACTTGAAATATCTACTTCTCTATTGATATCCCAAGAAGACTCTTCCAGCTTCCTACGACAACAATCCACCAATCTTACTTCAAATCCTCCATCACCTAGAAGGCCAAATAGAGTCTCTAAACCCTCTACTTGGCTACATGACTACATTGTTA
>JAPFFP010044063.1:0-12711 GCA_026153255.1 Solanum medicagineum
AAAAAAGTTATGAAATTTGAAGGATAAAAGAAGTCTATTTGGTAAAAGGTTAAACATGGTACTTAACAATTGAGTTATTTTTAAATTTTTTGAGTTATTTGAAGTAAAATTTATGAAATTAATATTTTGCATTTTTCAAATATCAAAAAATATAAATACATAACTTGCCAATAGAGCCGTCAATATGGGGTAGGTCAGTTAGGTCGGCCTACTGAGATTTTTGGAGTCCATTTACAAAATGCACTTTTTAGCTTGGCCTGAATAAGTCTACAAATTTGTGTGACTTTTGCAATATGGGTTGAGCTAACCCATGAGCCGAATAAAATAATAATTAAAAATAAAAAAAGAGTATTAACAATAATAATAGTCTAAGCTCAAAGTTCATTTAAAATTTTAAATATTGAAATTTAGATACAAATTATGTTTTTATAATGCTCGCTCTAACCCATTTTATGTGATGCCCTTTGACTTATCACGATGCTTAAGAAAAAAAAGGCAAAAATTTTGAAACTTGTGATATAAAATCATTCTTAAATATTTATGTGGTTGAAAATCATTTATTAAGGATAAAATTGGTATTTTAAAGTTAAATTGTTTCCAATTAGAGTAAGGTGATATTTTTTTTGGAATGGGCCAAAAAGAAAATGGTGTCACATAAAATGAGAAAGAGGGAATATGGAACAATAACACTAATACCACGTAATATTGTCTTGTTGCTAAAATTATTTTAATATTTTTAAATTTAATCTGGCTTTCTTTACTTAGAGAGAAGTCTTAAGCTCTTTCTAAGTTTAATATATAGAAAGTTTGAAAATTTTGGCAAATCTCTAGATCAAGAGGTTGGGGTTTGAACTTTAGTTTTAATTAAAAAATATATTAAAAAAATATATAATTTTTAAAAATATGGGTTGATCCAGCAAGACCCGCAACACATGTACTGATAGGCAGGGCTAGTTGTTTTCTAGTCCACAAAAAATGGGTCAGCAAAAGCAAACACCTCAAATTTCAAAGCTCGTATAGACGAGCTCGAATGAGGTGGACCAACCCGTAATGATAGTTGTAATTGCCAACATAACAAAATGGTCCCATAAGGACAAAATCATATACTACAAGATTGCTTGCCATCTTTTATACTACAAAAACTATATGAGTTGTTACCTAAACTTATTTAAGAATGGATGTCAAACTCCTCGTGCATGAGTTGAAAAGTGACTCCTGCCACAATCCAACCACACTCCTATCAGAAGGCATGCGAGTATTTCTTTGAGTTCGTTAATTTTAAGTTTCGTACCCATGTGATCTCAACTCTCACCGAAAGCAATCCTTTCCAATCTGAGTGACAATGTACCAAGAACTTTGAAAATTATGTCCATGTAAGTTCTTAATTATGGATGTCAAGTGCGCCACATTTATGGTTAAGAAGTTGCAAGCCTCTTTTTCATAATTTGACTTGTTTTTCGAGGTTATTTCGGAATAAGAGATTTCCTTTTCGGCCGATGAAGTCGAACTACAAGCAGCCTGATTTCTAAGTCCAAGGATATGTAGGTGGACTTCATTTTGAAAACTCGACTGTATTCTGGCCTTTGCCTTTAAAATATCATTCCCAAGTATTCCAATTTCTCCATAATTCGATAGTGGGATAGATTTTGAATTTTTTTTCAAAATCGTACGTAAAATCAAGCGATTTGAACTACAAGTGGCTTGAATTCTCTTGTAACCTGAGATATGTAGGAAACCTAAAACCAGGGTCCTACCATTATTCCCCAAAGTTCGAACCACGAGCTTTTTAGAAGATGAAGATGTGGTCATCTAAAATTGGATCGGTCAAATTTCTTCGTCCACGATCTCTTTCATCGATCTCTTTCTTCGATCATATCCTAAGAAAGGGACAGTTGTTGACATCTAATTTTTACCCTCCACATTATAAATTAATTATTGAGCTTTTAATTAGCATTCTAAAATATAAATATATATATTCAAGTAATCTTTTAGGTTTTAATATTTTAATTTTGATTATGTTTGTATATTATACATTAGATATAATTAATTCAAGTATTAATAGTAAATATTATATTTTAACTCATTTTTCAAAATTTTCTCAAATAGATTTTATCTTTAATCACTTTAGTTTAATTATTTTCAGGATTAATTACTTTGCAGTTGATTTAATTATTTTAAGCCTTTAACGTTTAAAAGCTCTCTAATTAATTCGTGTTAATTCTTCTCATAATCAAATTAATCGACTGATTTGATTTGATTGTGTTATTAATTGGTCATATTTGCATTTTCAAATGACTAATTTCTCAATTCAAAATTTTTCTACTTTCAGCCTTCTCTTGTGGTCAATTTTGACCTAATTTTCAGACAAAAAACCCAACCCACATTATAAGAACCTGACCCACTCCCTATTTTAATTCACAAAATCAGCCAACCTTTTTTTTAGTAAACATACACACTCCCCTTTCTTGTGTTTTCTCTTTTCAAATGCTAACACGCCTTTCACCTCCACCCCCTTCTTCTCCGAAGTGACAAAACAAACCCAGCAATCTTCAGTAGCAATCGTGCCCGAAAATGGCATTTCAGTAGCCTTTGTCCCTCGCCAAACGTCCCTCGAGTCAGGTGTCATCATCCCCATGCTCGTTCGTCCTTTCCATTATAACAGACCAGCGAGATTAATCCATCCATTAGTGTGATTTTCAGTTGTGAAAGCATGGAGGTGAGGCTTGAAGATTCAAAATTCCCAATATTCTACAAGATTTCTTTAATTTTTCCAACCAAAACGACCTAGTTTTTTCTATATATATGATCCCTTTATTCACTGAAGAGGGGTCGATTTTTGGGGTTTCTAAAAACACATTTTTGAAATCTATTAAGTTTCAAAATTTCAAAAGAATTTGGGGTCTAGTATCACAACAAAGTGTCACAGACTTAGAAGCTTCGCTAAGACTTCAGTGCGACACTAGTCGATTTGCTCATGATTCTTTCACGATCTTGCAAATACTAGTAAGCCTCTAACTCTTGATTGCTAAGGGAACGGTAGATTAAGAAGACAATAGAGCTTTAGAAAGAAGACTCTTTAGAACACTTGGAAGATTGCTTACAACTTTCTTGGATGGTTTGTACGAATGCGTGACCCTCCTATTTATACTACTGACTAGCGGCCAAAGTGTAATTAATAATTACTTACAAGTCCCTCACTTATTTACACTTTCTCCAGAATCATCCACACTACTCTAGAGAGAACTAAAGACTACAAGATATCTCCACACAGTTCTAGAGTCTTCCATGACTACATTCTTCTAGATTTCTCTAAGACTTCTCAAGATTCTTCTACAATATTTTAGAGTATACCAGGAGCTTCAAGTGACATCTACAATGTTCTAGTCTTCTTGAAACCTCTCCAAGACGCTAGTTTATTCTCCTTGACTGTAGATTCTTCCCTTATTTTCAAGAACAAGTGGTGGGCCATTACACTCTCCCCACCTGGTGTTGTGATGTCCTCGGCGGAATGCTGGTGTTAGAACTCCTCATCTCCACCCTCGTACTGCCGCAAGTCTCTATGTCATCCCTTTGTGGTCTTTTCTGGAGTTCGCCCCCTTTTCATTCCCGAGGAACATTGCCGTTGTTGGCTGTCCTTGTTCCCATTTAGCTTCCTTCGACGACTTCTCCTTCTCCAACTTTTCCTCTTGGCGGGCGTGGAACACGACAATGAGTTTTCACCCTGGAACCCCTCCACAAGCCGCAAGGCCAACAACTGAACTTGTCTTTTTGACTTGGGCATCTGCACTAAGGACACCATGTAGGAACCTCCTTGCTCCAAGACTACGAGTAGTTGTAGGTAGGGGTCGATCACCACATGGCACTTTCGGAAAAATCCCTGCCCAATCTACTAGAGCGACATGGAAGTTGGTCATACCATGCCACTCACCAAACATGATGTCGACTCCCTGAGCAACTCCGCACACAGGAGTCATTAGGGAATTGGCCATCCTAATTTGCACATTACTTGGGTTATATTTCAGACCCAACCTAGTTGTCACAGACTTAGTCACGATGTTTACCTCTACGCCTGTGCCGACCATGGCACGAATGGGTCGTCCATTGATAGTGATAACCACGTACTATGCATGACACTCTTTTGGCTTCTCTGGTTAACGCGTGATAGATCTGTATAACTGAATCACGCCTATCTGGGCCTCGTCTGAATCTTCCTCCGATTTGGGTGCCTCCTCTTGTGCCTTCTTCACCTTTTGTTCCCACAGTATGTCACCAAGGCTCTTCAGTTCGGGGAATGTTTTGTAACTCTGCGGCTACCTACATATGTAACACCTAAACGCCTTCTCGGGTTGTGCCTTGCCCCCTTCGTTGCTTTGTCGTATGGTCCTCCGGTTATCAGGCCTACATGTGTCTTGATGCTTGGGATGTGGCTGCCAACCTTTGCCTTTGCCACTATCTCCCCCACCCTGGTCATGACTACCTCTCGAGTCTTCTACTCAGTTTCTATCTCACCTATCATGTCGAGAGTCTGTCAAAGCCTCCGTCTGTGTGATGGCCTCGTCAATGGTCCTAACTTGTCGGCCTTCCAGCTCCGTCATGGCCCAGTTCTGTAGGCCTTCCATAAAGTGGAATATCATATCATCATCCATGAGGTTAGGGATCTGGAGAGTGAGGGTAGTGAACTCCTTCACATAAGCCCTTATGCTACCCATCTTTCTCAGCTCCTTGAACTTTCATTTCACCTCATAGATGATGTTGTTTAGGAAAAAGGCTTCCTTGAACTCGCTCTTGAACTGCTCCCATGTATATATGGTGCATAACCCCTTCCCTACTTCTGACTCCTTTCATTTCCACCATAACATGGCCATCTCCATCAGATATCACACGGGTTGTGTTGATCTTCGTCTCATCGTTCGTCACCTTGTTACACCTGTAGTGATTCTCCAAGTGCCACAAGAAGTTCTCCACCTCTTGCACATCTCGGATGCCTTTGAAGATAGGTGGCTTGGAAGCCTCGATGTTTGCCTCCCTTTCTCCAATAATCCCTACGCATCTCCCATCAGCCCCACCTTTCTCAAGTGCCCTCATCCTTGCGCTCATAGACTCCATGGTGGCGCCCATGGTCTTCTTGGTGGCACTCAGCTTCATCTTTCTTAGTGCCTCCATGAGCTGGCATTCTAAGGAAGTGATGGTCTCCCTCATCTCGTACTCCGCCGCCTGGCATCCGCCCAATTCTTTCTGAATGTTATCATTCTCCTCACTTATTTACACATTAGGCCCCTCTTTAGAATCTTCCATACTACTCTAGAGTAAACTAAAGACTACAAGATATCTCCACACAATTCTAGAGTCTCCCATGACTACATTTTTCTAGATTTCTCTAAGACTTCTCAAGATTCTCCTACAATATTGAAGAGACTTTAAGGACCTTCAAGTGTTATATACAATGTTCTAGAGTCTTTTGGAAACCTTTTCAAGGCTCTAGTTTCTTCACCTTGACTCTAGATTCTTCCTTATTTTCAAGAACAAATGGCAGGCCATCACAAAAGGCTCTGTAGTTTGGTCTCTTGAGTTAAAGAGATAAGAGGTCGCTTCTGGAGTTCATTTGGTGTCCTGATGTAGCCGCTCAACAACAATTAACATTCTCATTTCTTTGATGTTTCAATTTGTAAATATATGTAAATCTGAAAAAAAGAAGCTTGCGTTATTTTTGAAGATTTTTTGCTGTTGAGCTGAAGGAAATTGCTTCTCCTATGACCGTAGCCGTATGTCTTATATGTTCTTGTTTGTTGTTGCCTATTAAAAAGGGGAAAAAAATTCTTAGAGCAAATCTTTGAATTATTGAATGTATTGCTGCCTGGTCATTAATTCTTTGTTTTTTTTTAATTCTACAAACTTATGCGTGGTCTTTTGATAGTGCTTTGTACCATCTTTTGCCTTTGCATATTACTAAGTAAAGATATTGTTAGATAAACATTTTCCATCATTTTTTTTATAGAAGCTGTGTTCTAGAATATTGTATCACCTTTTGACTAGAATGCTAAAGTTGCACCACTGTTTCGGTTTATCTATGGCATTGGTTTCAACTTAGCTTAATGTTTGTTGGTCTTGATTTCATTCTTGTTCAAGTTTCTTAGCCTCCTGATTCATTGATGGTGTTAGTACTTTGTCTCGAAATTTGGGTATTCTCCTTATTTATTGCAAATAAATGGCATCTCTTGTTAAAAGCAAATCAAAGTACTTTTCTTTTATTAGTTTTCATTCTTAGTGTCAAAGTTATGAGTTTCATATATTGATTTTAGTTTCAAGTTTAATGGGTTTAGGTGTTGAGTTTTGGCTTCAAGTTAATGACTTTCCATATGTTGAATCTTAGTTTCAAAGTTATGGGTTCCCTATGTTGATTTTAGCTACTGAGTCTCATATGTTGATTTTAGTTTCAAAATATGGGTTATATGTTGATTCTTAGTCTGAACTCAATGGATTTTATATGCTTGTTTTTAGTTTCAAGTTTAACGAGTTTTATATATTGATTTGTTTTTTAGTTTCAAAGGATATGGGTGGATATCTTGACTTTTGGTTTCAAGTTATTGAGTTGTGGATTTACATAGTTTTCATTATTTTTTGCTTTTATGCGTCTATCCAAGTCTTTCGGGACTCCTACCTTGTATTTTTTTTAATCCCTCCCTAGATTTTGCTTTTTCGGGGACAATGAAATATTTAAAATGACATGATACATCCTTCAAATCGATAGGTCAACCTTTGGCATAAAAAGGGTCATATCCCTATTTAGGCTGCATAATAGTTGTTTCTGTGCTATTTGCTATAACTATTTATGTGATCAAGTGGTTCTATTTGGAGAAATTCTAGCCCACTCCTTTTCAAAAATTCATTTTAGAGCCTCCTAAGCATAAATCCCCGTCACTATCATAAGTGTGACCAAATATTCTTTGAGTCTCAAGTTTTTCAACAAAGTCCAGATTCCTTAACCCTCTACTAAACTCCTACTCTTCCATCTCAAGAAAGGTTGCATTTGTAGTCAAGATGGAGAAGAACCAAAACACTAGGAGAACTGAAGATGCACTGATGGGGAAACTACGTCAGGCCACTCAAGAGATTCGTGAAATAGAAGGAAGAACTAAAGAAGTGGATCAAGCCACAAAGACTATGTTGGTCAGGGCAGCTAAAGTTGATGAAGAAATCGAAAGTACCAAGGACAATAGAGAAAGTTTGAACAAGACAAATTAGATACTCCAGGAGTACTAATTGGCTTTGTAAGAATCTCTTGGAATTATAATAGCTTGAAATACTAAAATGGACGTGGAAGAGGAGGCCATTCTAAGGGAGATAGTTATGTTGTAACAAAAGAAGAAGTGAAGACAGTTTGTATTTTCAGCAGAAGTGGAGACAGTTTGTGTTTTTAGCAATATCGTATTTCTATAATTTTCGGTTCCTATGCAATGAAGTACTATTGAATCAAGCTATTCCCTATACTATCGAATTACGTAGGGTCTGATTTCTCATTTGTGTGATATGTAGGCAACCTTTCGAGGCCCGACCCCTATCTTTCAAAAGTTTATTTCCCCCTTCGTAGACTTTCAATGACAGAGACGAGATGATCTTGACTCAACACAAATCAACCTTCCTAACACACTACTTCCAAAATCATATAGGCAAAGTCTTTTTTATCTACCATATATCTTGTACCCATGGGCTAGTTTACCTCCAAATGAAACAACAATTGTGTATTGGTTTATGTGTGCTATCTTTTGTTACCCATTAATTTAAGAAAACTAATATACTTACTTTTGAGTGATTCTTCTTATAGGTAATTAGAATTGATCTGTTGTTGATATGCTGGCCAACCATCCATATTTTACCAGATCAAAAGCTTACAAGGATTCCTTACCCGACCAAAACCAATCAAAAGGAAAATAAACAATGGCAGAAAATAGTGAAAATGCTGGCCTAACCAAGATACTGTGAAAGACCCTATCACTATTGAGCAGAACAAACTGATCCCATAACTTATGCAACAGATTATCGAAATGAAGTTCGAGATGAAGAAAACCCAAGAATTGGAGAATTTGGCCATCACTGTTAATTTTCTCGGTCCAAATGATGGGAGGCCTCCATTCCATTTTCCTCCTCCTAATCCATCTTACCAACCTATCCCTATATCAACTAATACACTAATTATTCCTATCAAAAACACTCCTACCACTTATTTAACTACCCTAAATACATATCATCCCAATCCTTTACACCAAGAACCACCTCCTCTCCAAAACCGGAATATCAATAATGTCTTAGCCTTTAGTTGCTCTCAGATATCCAACACTATTCAACCCCAGATAATCCCTCCCAAAAGCCAAGCTCCTAACAAACACAATCCACATAATGCTTAAACCTTGTTTCCTAAATTTCCCTTCCATATTCTAGTCCTTACTAAATCATAAATTCCCCACACCACTTACTCCGAGATTTATCATTATGAGGAAAAGGAGAAGGAATGGAAGGCCAGGGAAGAGATGACCAGGTTAAGAATAAAGAAACAGATAACAAAGGTCATGAGACATTATCACTATGCGCTGGACATCACATGCCTGAACTATGAAGATCTATGCATTCATCCTGATTTGGACCTTCCGGAAGGGTTTAAGATTCCGAAGTTTGATCTTTTGAAGGAATGGGAAATCCTTAGGCTCACTTGAGAACGTATTGTGACCAACTTGTGGGCGTTGGCAAAGGCATTGTTGATGTGACTGTTCAGCCGAAGCTTAAGCAGAGAGGCCCTAGATTAGTTTACTTCTAAGAAGTGAACCAATGGGAAGGATGGAATCCCATGGCCAAAGATTTCGTGGAAAGGTTCTCTTATAATGTTGGAGTTGTTCTAGATCATTATTCTTTGGAGAGGATAAGGCAGAAGTCTATAGAGAGGTATTGCAAATATACATAGAGGTAGAGGAAAGAGGCTACCAGAGTTCAGCCTCCTATGTTTGAAACAGAGGTTGTTGAAGTGTTTGTGTGCTCCCCAGAGCCGGAGTTTTATGAGAGGATTATGTTAGTTGTTGGGGAAAAATTTGCGGACATAGTGAAAATTGGTGAAACCATTGAAGATGGACTTAAAACGGGAAAGATCACACGTATGTCAAATTCAGTCAGATCTTCAAGATTGTTGAAAAAAATGAAGGAGGATGTATCGTCTATTTTCGGTACGCAAGATAGGAGGAAAACCCCTAGCAGTAAACCTATAAAGTCCACACCTCCTCAAAGCCGCTTTCAACCCACTTCAAGTTCATTCCCTGTCTATTATACCTAGCCAGGGTATCAAATTCCACCCCTAAATTACCAAACCCCTCCCCCTCACTACCATTCTCCAGAATACCTAGTTATCCACCCAAACTGCCAAGCTCAATCACGAAATTGCTCTAATATCCAACCAACATACCAAACTCATCCTACCAATTACACAGTCCCAAACCACCAAACCCCACAACTAAATTATCATGCCCCACCATACCCTAGATCCCACACCCTTTCACCTCTTCGTCGAAACCCTCTAAATTACTATCGAGTACCCCCACCTCCCCAAAATAACTACAACCCTCCTCATATGGACTCAGATAAAGAACCCCTAGGTTGTTCGCTCCATCTGCTGAAAGTCGGACTAAATTATTTGAAAGATTATCAGCTGCAGGATTGATCCATCCTATCCCTCCAAGAGCAATAGATACGAGTTCTCACTTCATCAGGAGTGATAATACTTGTGCTTACCATTCCAATAGTGTTGGGTACGACACTGAAGATTGCATAAATCTGAGGCACAAGATTCAAGATTTAATTGATCACGACATGGTCGTTCTTCAGACCACGGCTCCTAATATCAATAGTAATCCTTTGCCCAATCATGAAGGGAACACTATTAGTATGATTGAGAAAGAGGAAGATTCTTCTGCAACCAAGATGATAGTCCCAGATCATATTGCGAGTTTGGAGAAGAGTGTAGCATCTTTGTGTATCACTGAGAAACCAAAGATTGTGATTTTGACACCTCCTGAGGTGGTTGCTATGGTACTAAGAGGAGTTTGTACTAAGAAGATTATTATTGAAACTGTCGATACATGGGGCTCGATCAAGGCTGATAAACATTATACAAAAAAGTTAGTTCAAGGAGCGAGCACAAAAGATCAAGATAAAAGGCCGATAAGTGAAGCTGAAGAAAAGGATTTTTTGGAGAATAATGCAACCTGAGGAATACTTTATTGTGAAACATTTAGAGAAAATGCCTACCCAATTTTCTATATGGGCATTGTTAATGAGATCGCAGCAGCATAGACAAGAGTTAATGAGAGCATTGGAGGATGTCTATGTGCATGTAAGGACATATCGTGATAATCTGGAAGCTATATAAACCAGGTTACTCGAGGACATCACATCATTTTTGGTGAGAAGAACTGTCATTCTAGGGACCGATGCACAACAAGGCGCTTCATGTTACAATAAGTATCAAGAGTGACAGATCTTGTTTGAATATATTCCTTTTGTCTACTCTCAAGAAATTGAATTTTGATGTTGGAAAAATCCATCAAAGCCAAGTTAGTGTGAGGGTTTTTTATGGGTTCGAATAGATACATTAGGAGCGGTGAATCTAGGAATCCGTAAGGGGCTTGCTGAGTTCATGATTGAATTTCAAGTGATAGAATTGCAACCAGCTACAATATGTTGTTAGGAAGGCCTTGGATTCACATGGCTGGAGTTGTGCCTTCTACCTTACACCTGATGATGAATGTTGTGTGGAATGAGCGTGAAGTGGTTATCTATGGTAAGGGAAGCCATTCGAATGTGTATGCACCAATTGTTGTCGATGTCACCAGAGGATCTGATTTCTACACAATGGAGATAGTGAATGCCACCGAGGATGATTTGACACCCGGACCTCCTATGCCCGCTATTTACAAGATGATAGTCATGGTTATGCTAAGAAATAGGTTTGAGACAGGTCTTGGACTAGGAAAGATCCTGCAAGGTATCACTGAGCCTATCCCATTTCCGATGATGTAGTGTAGGTTCGATTTGGGGTATGTAAATTTAGAAGAATATTTTTGGGAAACACTGAACCAAAAGCTTGATCGAGCACTAGCTAGGTCAATACCTCATCTGTACCAGCCGTTTCCATTGCAAGAATACATCAATGGTAATGATCTAGGGGAAGGAATCTGGGATATCTTTGAGAAGATTGATGTTGCTGATGATGATGCAGTTGAGATGTCAGACATTTGAGAGACAGTGCCAGATGAACGAGTGTTTAATGAGACATCTACCCCGCTTTCAATCCCCCAATCATCTTAGTAGAGGGAGACTTAATTAGTTATTTATTTTCCAAAATGGTGGTGGTCCGAAGAAGGCACGAGGCCCACTTTTATTTCTATTTGTTTTGTTCGATTATGCTTTAAAATTCCCTTGTGATGTTCAAAAAGGCAGATTGACCCATGGTCATGGCCAAAGTTTGCATTTTCTTTCAAATGAAAGCCTCTGTTTATTTTTTAAGTTTCATTTACTATCCATCTTATTATTTTGATTTTATATCTAACTATATTTGTTTATGTTTTCAGTAAAAATAATTTTAAACCTGCCAATGTCATATCATGTCAAAAGCTGAGCGAACAGAATGAAGTAGACGACAACGAGCTTGAGACTTTGATGAAAGAACCATGGTACCCAAACATCTTGCCAAAGAATTGAGACAGTTTGAGAACCGAGATAAGCCTAATCTGGATAAGACTGAAATAGTGAATAGGGAAGATGAAGAATGTGTCAAGGAAACCAGAATCAGTGTTCATTTGACTAATGCTCAGAAGGGAGAACTTACCAGCTTGCTCAAAGAATACATGGGTATATTCGCTTGGTCTTACGAAGATATGCTCATAAATTTCCAATCAATCCAGAATTCAGCTCAGTGAAGCAAAAGACTCAGAAATTCAAGCCAGATCAGAGTTTCAAAATCAAGGAAGCGGTTATTAAGCAGATATAATCCAAGGTAGTGGAAGTGACCCAATATCCCACTTGGTTGGTCAATATTGTTCTGATGCCCAAGAAAGATGGAAAGATTAGAATCTGTGTTGATTACAGCGATCTCAATAAAGCCATCCCCAAGGATGACTTTCCATTGCCAAAATCCACATTCTCATTGATAATTGTGCCAAGTACGAGATGTAGTTGTTCGTTGACTGCTTTGCAGGATATAACCATATTTTAATGGATGAAGAAGATGCAGAAAAGATAGTTTTTATCAGACCCTAGGTTGTGTGCCATTATCAAGTGATGTCGTTTTGTCTAAAAATGTTGGAGCTACTTATATGAAGGCTATCACGACTCTTTTTCATGATATGATTCATAAAGAGATCGAGGTTTATGTGGATGATGTTATCATCAAGTCCCACAAGAGTTCAAATCATCTGACTCATTTGAGGAAGTTCTTTGACGGTCTATACTGATATAACTTGAAACTGAATCTCGTCAAATGTGCTTTTAAAGTACCTACCAGTAAATTGCTGGGGTTCATACTTGGTCAAAGAGGTATTAAGCTCGACCCTTCTAAGATCAAAGCAATCTAGGAATTGTGATATGCTGTCAAAATACAGCATATTTGGTGCCTAAAACAAGGGATTTTGTGAGTTCTTAAAGTGACTTTTTAGTGTTTTGATGTGTTTTTGT